>JAURVB010012847.1:0-168972 GCA_033002965.1 Piper betle
CAAAAACATAAAGACAGAAAAATACCTGTCGGTACAGCTCGGAGCAGCTTCGGCACACATGTAACCTGTAATGCATCTACCATCTTAATCAACCAAGGGTTGACGCCGATACCACTCATGGTATCAGAGAACATATGCCAAGAGTTGGCTCTCAGAGAACGTGTGCCAAGAGTTTTCTCTGATACCACATTTGTAACACCCCGTTTAGGCTCACCCGGTGAACCGACCCGGAAATGTCACCGGCGACCGAACCGTTCGTTAATCTACTAGATTCGGTTAAGCCGAACAGGATCTACTCTCCTCTTCCTTGCCGGCATGTCATCTTCCTTACTTAGGTATTCTTCCTATCTCCATTTTCTTAATTTTCTTGCATGCATATTTTAATTTGATAAAATGCTTTATAATCATGAGGATTAAAGTTTAAAATCAACATGAAAGAAACTAAACAAAAAAATTAAACTTTAATTCGGCCATTGCGTTCCCTGTTTTTGCAAGATGGGGAAGCACAGGCAACGTCGTCGGGAAACGGTGGTGAGGGTCGTTTCGACGTCGGAAGATGATCCTACCCTCTTCGTCGATCAGTGTAGGGTCGATCTCACGTGTGGGGATGGCGGCCTGGGGTGGTAAACGACCAAAAATAGTAGCGGCGGCAAAAACAGGGGCGACGGCGGTGGGGGAAGAAATCTGGCCGTCCTGGGTGGCGACGGGTTCCAATATGGCCAGGGAAGGTAGATAGGTGGTCGAGGGTGACGAGGCGACCACCCAATTGAGGAGACGACACTCACCGGCGGTGGAGTCGACGATGCGATCGTGCCGCTAGGAAGGCGATGCGTGCGTCGCTGTGGCTGGAAGGCTGCCGAGGTTGGCCGAGGTGACACCGCAATGGCATGGCAAGTCTGGGCGGCGACTATTGACGGCTGTTGGAGACAATTGCCAGCAGCAGCTGGAGGGCGGCTGTTGTCGGGAACAGGGGATGGCGTCGGGGAAGAAGAAGAAGAAGAAGAAGAAGATGGGCGGTGGCAATTTTGTAAATACTAGTTGACTCGATACTGACTCGAGTTAAAAATAATACAAACTTGTAATAAATCTTTAAAAATAATTATTTTAACGGTTTATGGGGTAAAGTTACTAAACTAATTAATTATTGGACAAAGTTGACATGGACATAAGTAATAAAAATAAGGTAATGATAGACTGTCAATAATTAATCGGAGTAATAAAAGCGATTGAATTAAATCGGACGGTTATAAGTAATTAATAAATAAGGATGTTCCCTTTACCGTATTAAATTTAATATTAGGTAAATAAAGTGATTATTTTCATAACGAGTCAGTAATGAAGAAAATAGGTTATTAAACTATAGTCGGGTAGCAATCACTCGCGTCGAACCTAAATAGCATAATAGAAATAAATAAAGTTCGAAACTTTATAGAGTCAAATAATTTAAAATAATTGTATTAATAATATTTATGAATTAAAATAATACAAATTATTTTAAATAATTTAATTGAACAACTTAATTAATTAAATTGTTGTAAGTAATAGTAGCGATTAAAAAATTATAACTGAAGAAAAATATACTAATAATAGTAATTAAATATTTGGGTATAAGTTGATAATTATTTTAGTAGGTGTTAATTATGATCTAGATTATTAATGTAAAGTAGGATTTAAATGATTATGTCACATGAATAGTTTAATATTTAATATTGTTGAAATTTAATAGTGATATATATATATTAGTCATTTAGTTGCATGCATTTCTACTCGAATAAAATTATACTTATGTATAATTTTATGTCCTCATTCAGATTAGGATTATTGGTCGCAGCTGCAGGTTCGAAATATCTAGGTCCGTATAATTATTTAAAATATTGTATTTTCCCATGTGGATAACCTGGTCAACCTAGCGTAGATTCGACCACCATGCACCGAGTGCAACCGGGGTCAGGAATAGACTCAATCTGACACGGGCTACACCCTTCATAATCAAATAATGAACATGATGGACTGACCTATCAGCCAATAAATTGGATATGGCGGATTAGACTCGCCAGCTAATTACGGACATGGTGGATTAGACTTACCAGTCGATAGCGGACATGGCGAATTAGACTCGCTAGCCGATAATGGACATGATGGACTAACCCATCAACCAATAAATTGGACATGGTAATTTGGACTCGCTAGGCAATTACGGACATGGTGGATTGGACCCCAGCCGATAACGACCGATAACGGACATGATAGATTAGACTCACCAGCCGATAATGGACATGATGGACTGACCCATCAGCCAATAAATTGGACATGGCAGATTAGACTCGCTGAGCATTTACGGATATGGTATATTGGACCTACCAGCAGATAACGGACATGACAGATTAAACTCGCCAGCCGGTAATGGACATGATGGACTGACCAATTAACTAATAAATTGGACATGACGGATTAGACTCGCTAGCCAATTATAGATATGGTAGATTGGACCCACCAGCCGATAACGGACATGACAGATTAAACTCGCCAGCCGGTAATCGACATGATGGAAATCAAAACCAACACCTCAAAAATCGATGGTATCAAAACCAACACCTCAAAAATAGGAAATATAAAGGGAAATTTGTGAACCTACCAAATTATTAATGCTAGGGGCTAACATCAACGACCTACATATCAATTTTAACCACAGACTACAGGTTACAATTACCACTGCAAATTCAACAAATCCTACTACCTACCAACTTACAGCAGACTTCTTAAAAAACACAATCGGAATTTTTTAAAGCTGCTAGTTGAGCACTAAGTACTAGTTACCTAAAAGAACCACAAGATTCTACAGAAGACTTTTGGCTGAAGTCTAGGATACCAAAAGAAAACATCTAAAAAATAAAAAGGAAAGTGGTTTGCAACTACAAATGGACTCTCTTTGATGGCCTCTAATCATCATCGCCATCATCATCATCATCGTCACCATCACCGTCATCTGAGTCATCTTTACTTGATCTCTTCCGTTTGGCAGAAACATCAGCCTTTCCACCCTCATCATTGTCCTCATCATCTTCATCAATATCTTCATCCTCACCATTTTCCTCACCTGGTTCAAAATCACTTGCATCTTCTTCCTCTTCAGCTCGTGCTACTGGCCGTACTAGATAGTCTGTCCCCATATCCTCCTGAAGATTGCAGAAAGAGTGATAAAAAACCTCAAAGACCATGCAAAAATATTGTTTGATGAAGATAAACATGGTCAAAGGGGCAAAATAATGTAAACGTGCCACAAAATTGTCAAGCATTCATCATACATCTTAGCATACATAACTAATAACTAGTTAAGAGCAAAAAAGCAATATGCAAAGTTCTTTTTCTATTTTGAAGATGAGCATTTAGATCAGATCCAAAATTTTGTTGACTGAATAATCACCAACGCAGTAAGCACATAATTATTCTTTTCAAGACAAAAAACTGTCAAATCAAAATATGTATTGCACCATAACTTGATGCAAATTGAAAAAGAAATAGACATGTCAAAGCAGCCTGATACTTACAGATAAGTGACAAGCTTATATCAAATTCTCAATCTAATGCACAGACAACCAGACTTTAAGATAGACCACTTGACAGCTACTACTCAAATAACTTTTCTTTTATTTTAAAAACAGAGAAGTCACAATATCTGCTTAATTGAAGAAACGAACGAACAACTCTTCAAGGAAACAGAGACTCGGAAGTGGTATGCCAAATTGGCCCAATCAAATTATCTCATAGCTTTATGATCAGCTAGTTGTACACCCCCTTATTCCCCAACAACATAAACACAAAATTTTCAAAAGGAAGTCAGTTTAAAAATACATCCATCACTAATACCCTGAACTGATAATTAACATAAAAGGGACCAAAAATAAAATGGAAGAATATAGAACATTTGAAAATAACACCCATTTTTGTCTTTCACCTACATTTTAACTACAAAATCAGCTCAATAAGAAGTTAAGAAGTTATTTGTTATGCATTGATCAAGAAGTTATAATTACCAAGCACATCCAGAATTTTTCTGGATCAAAACTCTATTAAAAGAAGTAGAGTTTCTCCTAGCTTGGACATTTTCACTTACGACTATGGAAAATCTCTGTATGCTTGTTTCCATTTCGCAGCAAGTTCTAGGGCCATATCAGCCACGTGGCTGTTCTAGTACAGACGAGTAAAGTGCTCAGAATCCTTCCACTACAATCTAAAAGTTCAACAATATTCCTTGTTTTAGGTTTATTGTTAAGGCTCAAACTCAATACCCTAATGGCCATGTCCTGTTAAATGGTGATGCCACGCAAGCATTATCAAATTTAAAAAATACCCCTAACGCAGGTGAAAAACAACCTATGAGATAAATTATCTTTTACATAAGCACCCATACAACCATTAAGCCAACAAACCTCTCAAATGTTCTTGAAAGCTCAGATTGTAAACACACTATTTTTTGCAGAAAGGGATTATAACAGCAAAGTCATAAGTACTGTTAAATATAATAAGTTTTAACTAATGTCACCCTTGCACTCCCCCACTAACCATGAACAAATCCGTACTGAAGCTTTATTGGATCCCATACCCAAATAGTAATGATATTAACATAAGAGCAAATTCTGACTAAGAAATAAATATAAGTTTACTTTCATAGGACACAATAAGAGAAGGAAAGAAAATAAATTGAAACAAAGAAAAAAAAAGCCCAGAATTTTCATTGGCATAATGAAAAACATGATTACAAAGAGAAGGGCAATCTCTTCCAAGACAAAATTGGCATAAAAAAAGGGGACAAACCCAATTCAAATGTAGATAATATTTGGATAAAAAGTAACATGAACACACTAGACAAGTACAATACACAACCTAGTAAAAGAACTATCACACTCCAAACATGAAAGATATACAAATGATCCAAAAACTAACATGAGCAGCGTATGTTTAACTTGACCAAAAGAACCCTAGAGAGACAGTTCTCACTTGATAATCTCTAGCAACTAAGCTATTCAACGAGAAAGGATGGGTGCCTATAATAAATTGTCAACAACTAATCTAGTGTCAATAAAACTGTACAAATTTAAGTAAAAACTGGAACAACAAAATTCAAATGTCCTGATGTAATAGTAAAATTTCAAGTTTAAGTAAATGTTGAAAGAACATGGTACTAGACAATGACAAAGAAACAATGACAGGAAACAATAACAGAGAAAATAAAACTTATTCAAAAGTATGCAGTAAAGGAATTATCAAGTAACTTTTCCCATTAATTAAGCTGTTTCAAATATTGTCTTATTTATAATGCATCACAGAGATGCAGCTGACTAGAAGGTAAAAAAGCAAGGGTCTACAGGGCTACAAGCTTTAATTAATAAATATGTTATGCACATGTTACTAGTGAAAGTTAAGTTACATACAATCAAAGCTAAATATGGAGGAAAATTACTTCATTGAATATATGAAGTTACTCATGAGAGATCAACAAGCAAAGGTTGTTAACTATAAATGTATAACAAACCTCTTCTTCTTCATCATCTTCCTCGTCCTCAGTATCATCGTCATTGTCCCCATCATCCTCACTGTCACCATAATCATCCTCATCTTCTTTGTCCTCGTCATCGTCGTCGTCATCAATAACTATCGTTGACTGCGGAATATCTCGTGAAGTGTGAGCCTCTTTCGCATCCTCAACCTGCTCATCATCACCTTCTTCCTCATCACCATCTCCCTCATCACCATCTCCTTCATCATTATCTCCTTCCCCAGCCTCCTCCTCCTCATTATCATCATCACTATTCAATTCATCATCATTAGCCACAACCTCATCTACCTTTTTACCATTCAAAATTTTAAGTTCTTTCTCTTTCTCCTCGTCTGTAATCTTCATCTTCCAACAATGATAACCTGCTCTTTGGAAAAGGCAACTTGAAGGGTCAGCAAAAAGATAATAAAGAATGTAAAACGTTGTACAAAGCAAATAAAATATTGCACCATTTATGGCCACGTTCAGAAAACATATTAGTCAGACTAAAGGTTTCAAACAGCAATTGACTAACATTCAAACTAAAAATGCTGATAAAAATTGAAAAAAATGCCTATCCGCCCTGTGAGGAGCCACTTTTTTCAAGTGAACAACTAACATTGAAAATAAATCTTTTACCAGATTCAAAAATAATAATTAAAAATTATAGAACTCGACAAATACTTCACAGCGAAGGACTCATCCCAGGTACAGTGTTTAGAAAATCCTCCAAGTACGTAATTTCTTCTCAGATACTTTTGTCAAAGCCCTAATTACCCAAAAAAGCTTATCCACATTCCTTAAACGAAAACCAGCAAATGGGAAAAGTAAATCGACAAGAATATCAATAAAGAATCCAACCGTTCTCAAGGCTACATAGTTTCCAAATTACAAACGAAAAAAATACAAGCATTCACTGACTAGATAGAATAAAATATGAAAAAAATAATAGTACAACTCTCGATCTTCGTATATGCACCAAATACAAAAATAACTAGCCAAAAGGAAAAAGAAACCCCAAAACAAAACTGCAAACATCATTCTTCAACAGCATGCACATTATAAAAACTAAACAACAGAAAAGGAAAACTGCAAACATCATTCTTCAGTAGCATGCATATTATAGAAACTAAAAAAGAGAAAAGTATCAAAAAAGTACACACCTTAGAAATAAGGAATCGTTCGTCGCACCGTGAGTCGCCGAGCAGCTGCCGTCGCCGCCTCAAGAGAAATTCTTCCTGAGAGACGGAAATCCTAGGGCATGCCGTACCACACAAACCGTGTCACTGGTCCGGTTTGATTTTGGGCCGGGAAATTGTTGGTTACATTAAAACCCCTTAGCTAACCGGTTATCCGTGAAGTTGTGGTTCCGGCGGCGGCAATCTGAATGCACACTCATGCACAAGATTTTACACCACAGGATTTATATCCAAAGGTCAGTAATGAATATTTTTAATAGAGAAAATTAGTTACTTTTTAATACCTTTTTTATCCTAACTGTCCGTTAATAAACTTGGTTGAATCTAACGGTTGGAAGATGGGAGAAACCTGCATTTTCACCAAAAATATCTAAATCTATTATATCCTTATGTACAATCTATTTATCATTTTTTTTCACCAGACAAACCTATTTATTGTTATTATTATTATTATAAATCTCGATAAGTTATTAGTTATATAACATATTATTTTGATATCATTGAATAGATTATATTTTATGGTATTTTTTTATATTCTTTTGGATTTTTTATTGAATTTATTAAGAGTTAATTATTAATTTTCACTTGAGTCGAAGTTGAATCAATAAGGACGAGGAAGGATACCCAAGCAAGGAAGAAGCACCAATAAGGACGAGGAGAACTAGGTGGCTAAGGTGAGGAAGATGCCCCTTTTACCAAAAATGACGTCCTCTTTCAAAATTATAAAAATTAAAATGACGGTTAGGGTATGTCAAAACACCCCTACACCAGTATTTCATTTAACCGGGTAGAATTAACCGGGTAGCGAATAATAATAATTCTCCAACGTTCGGTCCTTCGCGGACCGCGTCGAATATATTATTTTTTTCTTTTTTTTTCACAGTCTTTATAATCTCCCCAACTTTGAAATATTTTGCCCCCAAAATATTATAACGGTAACAGGGCAATCATATTTAATTTTATTTCTCCACTATCGGTTCATGCTATTACAATAAATAGAATTTTATGCCACGAATAGGCTAGGGTATTTCCTTGCCGTTTCTTGATCTGTCTCCAATGTGGCTTCCTCTGACCCCTAATTTTTCCACAATACTTTTACCAAAGGAATTTTCTTGTTTCATAGTGTCTTTATTTCCCTTACCAGGATGTAAATCAGCTTTTCCTTGTAGGTTAATTTTGATTGTTGCTCTAAGTCTTCAAAATTTGTGATTATATGATCTTCATCTCGTACATATTTCTTTAGCATTGACATATGGAAAACATTGTGTACTCCAACTAGACTTGTTGGTAATCCTAGTCTATATGCATAATTTCCAACTCGATCCAGGATTTGGAACGGTCCTATGAATCTCGGTTTCAACTTCCCTGATGTTCTAAATCTGATCACCCCCTTCCTAGGAGATGTCTTTAGGTACACAAACTCCCCAACTTGGAACTCGAGGTCCCTCCTTCAAGTATCAACATAACTCTTTTGTCGATCTTGAGCTACCTTATGCCTTTTTTGAATGAGTTTCACATTTTCAGTTGCTTCCCTCACCATCCCTGGCCTAACTATAACTGCCTCGGTAGACCTGTAAGGCCTATTATATATGGCCTCAAATGGTGTCATCCCTATACTGGCCTGATAAGAGTTATTGAAGGTAAATTCAGCCAAGGCTAAGTATTTCTCCAAGTCACCTCCCCAATGAAGAATGCAAGCTCACAACAAATCTTCCAAAGTTTGAATGGTTCTCTCACTCTGACCATCAGTTTAGGGATGATATGTTATACTTATCTTGATTTGGGTCCCCATGGCTTTTTGGAATGCTTCCCAGAAATGTGAGGTAAATAGGGGATCTCAGTCGGAGACTATCTCCTTTGGAATCCCATACAACTTGTCAATATTATCGACATACAATCCTACCAGGTATTCTGCTGTTCTCATTGATGTCATGGGGATGAAGTGAGCTACCTTAGTTAATTGATCCACAACCACCCATATGGAGTCATGCTTCTTCTGAGTCCTTGGGAGTTTTACAATAAAATCGCATGTGACAATATTCCAGGTTGGTATTTCTAAAGGTTGCAATAGTCCTTTAGGTAGTTGATGTTGGGCTTTGATCTGTTGGAAAGTTTGACACTTAGAGACAAAATCGACTACATCCCTCTTCATTCCAATCCACCAGTAGGTTCGCTTTAAATCATGATAAATTTTAGTAACTTCAGGGTGTATCGAGATCTTTGAGCGATGAGCCTCCTCGAAGATATTTCGCCTTAGTGCATCATCCTTGGGTACACACAACCTTCTTCTAAATCTGATCACACTATTGGAATCAGCTTCAATGAAAGGAGTCTTGTCCAACATTTCATTTAGCTCCTCATCACCCATTTGTGCTAGCTTCACACGGTCAACTAAATCATTGGAAATAACCAAATTTGCCAATATTTAAGTTAGTTGCTCCACAGGGTTGATAGCCACAACTTCTGCTAACATGGTCTAAAGTCTAGCTAGCTACTGACTTTTGTCCACCTTGCCCTTTCGACTCAACATGTCTGCTACCACAATCGCCTTCCCTAGGTGGTATAAGATTTGGAAGTCATAATCCTTCAAATATTCTATCCACCGCCTCTATCGAAGGTTAAGGTCTTTCTGGGTGAAGATATACTTCAAACTCTGGTGGTCGGTGAAGACTTCAAACTGGGCTCCATACAAGTAGTGTCTCCAAATCTTTAGGGCAAAAACTACTACTGCCAGTTCCAAGTCATGGGTTGCATAATTTTTCACATGAATCTTCAACTGACGAGAGGCATAGGCCACTACTTTACATCCCTATATAAGGACACATCCTAAACCCAACAGGGACGCATCACTGAAGACTACGAATCCTTCATTACCATTTGATAGTGTCAAGACTGGTGCAGTTGTTAGACTCTTCTTCAGAGACTGGGAACTCTCCTCACACTTGCTACTCCATTCGAACTTGACTCCCTTACTTGTGAGTTTGGTCATCGGCGATGCTACTAAGGAGAAGTCTTTAATGAATTTCCTGTAGTAACCCGCTAATCCAAGGAAGCTTTTGATGTTAGTGACTGACTTGGGTTGTGGCCAATCAGTGATTGCTTTCACTTTTGATGGATCCACTACAACTCTTGCCTTTGAGATAATATGATGAAGGATGTTTACCTCCTTCAACCAGAAGTCACATTTTGAGAGTTTGGAAAACAGTTGATTTTCTCTCAGAACTTGAAGAGTAATGGATAGGTGCTTCACATGCTCTTCTTCATTATTTGAATAGACCAAAATGTCATCCACAAACACAATAATAAACTTGTCTAAGTATGCGTGAAATACGGTGTGCATGAGTGACATAAAGGCTACTGGTGCATTTTTTAGACCAAAAGGCATGACCAGAAACTCATAATGTCCATATCGAGTTCAGAAAGCCATATTCTATATGTTCGACTCTTTTACTCACAACTGGTGATAACTAGACCATAACTCTAACTTAGAAAATATTCTGGCTATTTTTAGCTGATAAAACAAGTCATCAGTCCTCGATAAGGGGTACCGAATCTTGACTGTCACTTGATTGAGTTTGTGATAGTCAATACACAGCCGAAGCAATCCATCTTTCTTCTTCACAAAAAGAACAGGGGCTCCCCAGGGTGAAGTACTTGGTCGGATGAAACCTTCCTGCAACAACTCTTCTATTTGACTCTTTAACTCCTTGAGTTCTGTTAGAGCCATGTGGCATGGTGCTTTAGAAATTGGTGTTATTCAAGGTGCTAGGTCAATGGCGAACTCCACTGCCCGCTTAAGAGGTAACCCTGGAAGTTCATCTGGAATACATCGGGAAACTCTGCTACCACAAGAATCATGGACAGCTCTTTGAGTTTGGACTCAGACTCAACTAAGTTAGCCAAAAAGGTTTTACATCCCTCACCAAAAAACTCGACTGCCTCATTGATCGACACGATACAAGAAGATGGATCATGCAATGACCCTTAAAAAATGATTCCCACTCTCTTCCCTTTTTAGTCAAGAAAAGCCTAATGTGCAGACAACTAGTCCGTTCCCAATAGTACATTATACCCTTTTAACCCATACATGATAAAGTTCCACACATAGGGTTTCCCTTGTATATCTAAGGATAGGTTTGTCACTCCTAAAGTTTTGACTTCATCGTCTCCCGTTATAGTAGTGACTCTATAGGACTTGGATATTGGGGATGCTTGGAGTCTTAACCACTTGACTATTTGAGATGAGATGAATGAATGTGTACACTCGAAATCAAATATAACATCCACAATGACTCCATCGATTGGAATTTTACCTCAGACGGTGTGATCATCTTCCTCAATGTCATCAACTTCAACTGCATAGAGTTTCGCCTTCCCTTTGTCTGCCGGTTGTGTAGGTGCTGGGTAGTGAATAGGAGCTGGTGCCATCCCTTTCTAAGGCTGCTGTTGTTGTTGCTTCGGAGGCTGACGACACTCCTTCACTATGTGTCCTATCCTTTCGCAGTTGTAGCCCTACGGGGCTCCTTGCATGTCCCTGAATGCATCTTGTTGCAATTTTGACATCGTCTCATCGAGATATCCTCAAACATCCTTTTAAGGTTCCCCTCTATGTTTTCTTGGTTGTTCTATTGCTGGTGTCTTGATGACCTATTTTTGGTTACTAACAGGGTTGGCATTTTTGTGCTGTGAAGTAACCTTTCTCTGTATCTATGCATGGTCATACTCGAACACTAATTCCTGAGTAGTGGCTGAATCGATTACCTCAGTTATCGTACCCCTTGGCGCTGTAACTATCATACCCCTCAATTCGGGCCTCAATCCCTAAAAGAATTTGTTAGCTCTAGCCTTATCAGTTGCTAGAATACCAGTTGCAAAATGCCCCAGCTGTAAGAATTTCTTGTCATATTCCCAAACTGAATCCTCCCCCTAAACCAAATTGGTGAACTCAAGTACTTTCTTCTGGACCATGGGTTCTGGAAAATATTGTCCATTGAAAGCTGCCACAAATTCTGCCCACGTGATGGAAGAAATCTCACGTCAATGGAATGTAATTTTTTCCATGGATTTCCACTAGTAAAATGCTTCCTCCTGAAGCATGCATGTTGCCAACCTCACTTGATGGTGGTGGGCACAGACAGAGCCCTAAACGCTTTTTCGGTAATGTCTATCCAGCTCTCTAGCTTCATTGGATCGATCCCTCTAACAAATAGTTCAGTCAGCTCCATTCTTCCTGAACTTTTCCATAGTGTAATGGTCACTATCATCAACAGCTTGCAGCATCACTTGTTAGACTACCGGTGGCACTCAGTTTGGACATTCCCCTTGCTCGCCCTGATTAGCTAACCCTACCCACCCTTGGGCACATCCCTGACAACCATCTGAGGTGATTCTGGGACTCGCTACTGAGTTTGAGGCTCCATTCCCAGTGCCCGCTAAATGATATTCTGAACCACAGATTTGTATTTTTTGAAGCCTGTGCCAGTCCCTGTATTGCCGTCAGGATTTGGGCCAATACATTCTCTGTGTTCAAATTTAATGGAGTAGATCGGTTTGTTTGTCTATGAATGCCTGCCATCTAAAACGTTGAAAATTTTTTCCCATCATGCTTCATTAATATGTTCTCTTTCAGTTATGCCTAAGGTTTATTAGTTCATGAATTTGTTAATTCAAAACACAACACAGTGGGAAAAGATAATTATTGGACTTTTCAACAAGGTACTTGAGTCATAAAATGTGAGCTAGTGGGAAAACTTGCTCTGATACCATAAAAAGAAATCATGTTTTGATAGTATATGAAAATAAATAAAATAACCATCCCATAGTCTCATACCGTTTCTCATAGCCACATTTATAACCCAAGAAAAATAAAAGGAAATCCAATTTATTAACAATTCACCATACCTAGGTTGGTAAAAGAAGCGCTAGCCACACTTCTATTCTTCAGTCTAAAGCTCCTCACTGACGGAGGCAATTCTGTGTTAGTGATAAAACCACTAAGCCGCATACTTAAATGAAACAAGTCAATATAATCCCTATTATCATTTCAAGGGACTTTTAGTTGTTATGAGCCTATGCCGAGCTCCTTGTATGCTGGGAGGGGTGGCCTCCCCATCCAACTTACCATCCCATGTATGCGCACACATGCTACATGGCCCACGACCTGTAGTTATTGATATTTGCCATTGACTCACCCTCTCGGTATCACAAGTGCATAATGAGCCTACTTGCGCCACTGTGCCCTGTCACCCCTTTCGGTTTGGGGGCAGGTATACAATCTTTCAGGTGGTGCTCCCCTACCGAATTGAGTCAACCCCGATTGTGTTCTAGCGCATGGTGGTCAGATACTCAAGTCAACTAAGACTCCCACATAGTAATTTTAAAGGTGCGGCCCCATGTCGGATTAAGTCAATTCCTTGATTCCGATTGCATTCTAGCGCATGGTGGTCGAATCTGGGCTTAGGCTGACCGGGGCTGCCAATAAGGGAAAATACAACGTTTCAAATAATTATACAAACCTGGATAGTTCGTAAGTAAACTCGCAACTGCAAGCAACGATCCTAATTTGTACGAGAGCATAAAATTATGCATAAGTATAATTTTATTCGAGTATAAATGCATGCAACTATCAACAATATTAAATATTAAATTCTCAATAATCTAGTGAGATAATTAATTTTTCATGTGGCATAATCATTTAAGTCCTACTTTACCTTTTAAATTCATTATCTCCTCATAATTAATACTTAACAAATGATAAAAAAATTATTCAATTATAAACAAGTATTTAATTTTCCTTTGCGATGATAATTACTTAACACAATATTGACGATTTAGTTTACGGTTATAAATTTTGTCCCTATCATTATTAAGAGTAATTTAATTAATTAAGTCATTCAATTAAATTAATTAAATTAGTTTGTATTATCCTAATTCAAAGATATTACTAATGCAATTATTTGAAATTATTCAGCTCATTAAAGTTTCGAACTTTATTTATTTTCACTATGCTACTTAGGTTCAACGCTTGTGATTTTTATACTATTATAATTTAATAACCCATTTTCTACCTTACTGACTCGTTATTAAAATAATCACTTTATTTACCTAATATTAAATTTAATATGGTAAAGGTAAAATCTTTATTATATTAATTACTTATAATCTTATGATTTAATTTAATCGCTTGTAGTACACAGATTAATTATCGATCATTTATCATTACCGTATTTTTATTACTAGTGGTGTTTTTGTGCAATAATTAATTAGTTTAGTAACTTTACCTATAACCCATTAAATCGATTATTTTTTAAAGATTTATTACGAGTTAGTATTATTTTTTTACTCGCGTTGGTATCGAATCAACCCATTTTTACAAAACTGTCATCTTCTTCTTCCCCAATCAGTCTGTGATGTCCCTCCTTCTCCTACCTTCTTCTTTGCACCCAAAAACCAGTCTGTGATGTCTTCTTCTTCAACCCCAAATCATATCACAACTCCATCAACTGCAACCTTCCCCAGCAATCCAATTGGAAGCCTATAAGTCCATGCTTTAGAGCAGCTATCCAAGACGACACCGTTCTGCACCAAGGCGCGCGACTCCTCGCCAGTAGCACTGCGGGACTGCAAGGTGAACTCCGTCCGGCTAGCAACACCGCCGAGAATGCTCCCCTTCTCCCTGCACAACAACCTAACATCAAGGCCAAGCCCTGTGAGCATGCACGGCATGAGCCTTGGCCGGCGAACTGGTATAGATGCCTGAAATTCCCCTTAGCATTGTCCCCTACAACTCCGCCCATAACCAGGTGTAATTTCACCACCACTCAGAAACCAGGGACATGGCAAGCCATCCCTTCAACCCAGCAACCAGAGAGGTTGTCGGGGAGTGAGGGAATGCCTTGCAACTTGTTTACAGTCGCCCATTCTTGCCCAAATTTTTGTACTCGTCGGCCATGGCGAATTTAGGTTTCCTATTTAGTTTTAGTTGTTTATTGTTGATTTCAGACTTTATTTCTCATGTTTATCAAGCTTATTATCAATTAAAAAGATTATGCAAGCAAGAAAATTAAGAAGAGGGACATAGGAAGGATACCCAAGCAAGGAAGAAGCACCGGTAAGGAAGAGGAGAACTAGGCGCCTAAGGTGAGGAAGATGCCCCTTTCACCAAAAATGATGTCCTCTTTCAAAATTATAAAAATGAAAATGATGGCTAGGGTATGTGAAAACACCCCTACACCCGTATTTCATTTAACCGGGTAAATAATAAAATATATTAACCTGGTAGAAAATAATAATAATTCTCCAACGTTCGGTCCTTCCCGGACCGCGCCAAATATATTGTTATTATTATATTTCATAGTCTTTACAGGTGGGTTATTAGTTATACAGCGTGTGATTTGGATTTTGTGGTGTTTTGTTTGATTTGATGGGATTTTTCTCAAAATTTTTTATTTTTCTAGGAATTATTATGAGTTATTTATTATTCTTGACTTGAGCTGGTGTCGAGTCAAGTTCTATTTACAAGTTTGCCACCCCTATACTTCTCATTTCTCTCCCCAAACCCCCGACACTTCCCCTTCACCACCCCAAACCCTACCCGCTGCCCTTGACGTTGTCACCACCACCGCCGACACCACCTTGCCACTGATCGATGCCACCCAATCCAGCCATGCTGTCTCCTTGTTGCCTTGACCACGCCCGGCCATTGTCCAGCTATCACAATGCCAGAAATTGACCACGATTTCACGGCTGTTCCCGACCTGATTCTGCCACCATCTATGCCAGAACACCACCTTGACGTCGAAGCCCTTCCCCTTGACCTCCCAGACATTTCCCCTTACCTAGCACCGCCATTGAGGCTGTCCGAGAGTCCAATCGGAGCGACTGACCGCCCCAACCGAACTCGACCTCATCACCGGTGGCCATCGCCACCACGGCTGCCTTTGTTGTCACCACCATTGGGCAAGCTCGCCGAGACGGTGCTAATCGTTACCCCCGATTGCCCCACCAAAGTCAAAAACTGCCGGAAGTCGCCGGAAAACTGCCTAAGAAGCGGATTCACCAAAATTTGTCGAAAATCATCTGAGCTTCCACCGAATCCCTCTAGTCGAACCCTAACAAACTTCGGACACCACAGGGTGCCGCCGAATTCGAGCTATGAACCATACAAGGTATAATTTATCTTAATTTAATTATTTAAAAGTATTGATTATTAGAATTGCATACTAGGATGCTAGGATTCTATGATTGATGGGTTAGAAATTTCATGTTAATAAAAATATAAATATGTGTGATTGTGTGATATTAAAACGAATGTTAAGGAATTAATTTGGCAGACTAAACAATTGATGTAATCTAATGCAACATAGAGTAGATAAACTCATATTAATTGTTATGGATGTGTGCTGATTGATGCGTGAGTAATGTGAGTGTCATATAGGATATGTATGCATCATAAGCGGGCGTTAGTATTTAGTTTTGATGTGCAGGAACGGAGTAGAAGCTTGCCACCTAGGCACGTGGACATGCTTGAAGCTTCTACCAGGTCCGTTAGGACACGCTTCTCAAGTTTTATCACTCCACTCTATCGACGATTTGATTTACCTTGGGATCAGATTGGTTGTTGGGCATTGACAGACTAAACAATTGATGTAATCTAATGCAACATAGAGTAGGTAAACTCATATTATTTATTATGGATGTGTGTTGATTGATGCGTGAGTAATGTGAGTGTCATATAGGATATGTATGCATCATAAGCGGGCGTTAGTATTTAGTTTTGATGTGTAGGAATGGAGTAGGTGCTTGCCGCCTAGGCATGTGGACATGCTTGAAGCTTCTACCACGTCTGTTAGGACACGCTTCTCAGGTTTTATCGCTCCACTCTATTGATGATTTGATTGATTGATTGTAGGATGTGTCAGGTGGATGATTTATTGGACCCCCACCTAATATGGGTCATCTGGTCAATTATTTTCTTTGGAATTAATAACCTTCGAGGATGACATCCCTTGAGTTTGTTTTCGAAAATAAGATCCACCTCAAGTTGCCTTCGGGCCTATTATAATAAATCCTAACCTAGCTGTAACGACCCAGCCCAGAGTGCAACGTAATGGGCTAAGTCATTTCTTTAAAATGGGTACCCCGGAAGTTAAAGATCTCTAGTCCATTCCCACTTATAAACAGGATCTTCTCCCAGTAGGTATTAGATGTGGGACTAAGTTGAGGGATCTCACAATCCACCCACCTTAGGAAATTTCGTCCCCGAAATGCCTATTCTTGGCCCGTTGCTAGGCCCAGCCCACGTCCTTTCTGGCCCGTGACCGGCAGCCTAGCCAACGTTTCTAGTCTTGGCCCGTTGCTAACCCCAGCCCATGACCTTTTTTGGCCCGTGACTGGCAGCCTAGCCAACGTCCCTAGTCCATCCCATCATCTAACACGGAACCAGGTCGGCTCTGATACCATTTGTAACGACCCAGCCCAAAGTGCAACGTAATGGGCTAAGTCATTTCTTTAAAATGGGTACCCCGGAAGTTAAAGATCTCTAGTCCACTCCCACTTATAAACATGATCTTCTCCCAGTAGGTATTAGATGTGGGACTAAGTTGAGGGATCTCACAATCCACCCACCTTAGGAAATTTCGTGCCCGAAATGCCTATATTTGGCCTGTTGCTAGCCCCAACTCACGTCCTTTCTGGCCCATGACCGGCAGCCTAGCCAACGTCCCTAGTCCATCCCACCATCTAACACGGAACCAGGTCGGCTCTGATACCATTTGTAACGACCCAGCCCAAAGTACAATGTAATGGGCTAAGTCATTACTTTAAAATGGGTACCCCGAAAGTTAAAGATCTCTAGTCCATTCCCACTTATAAACAGGATCTTCTCCCAGTAGGTATTAGATGTGGGACTAAGTTGAGGGATCTCACACTAGCCCTATAAATAGTTTTTATTGTGTTTTTAGTGAGACAAGAGGAGATGAATTGACTCGCACATACCATGAGTGGTGTCATATCAGTCATAGCGGGTTCTGGATTAGTCAGCAGAGTGTTCCATTCCCCTGGTTTATGGGTACTGCTTAGTACAACGTGTGTCCAGACTCATGGTTCAAAGAGTACTGAAGGCGCATGCCTGAGAGTACTCAGCCTACATGCTCAAGGCCAGGAGTAATATGGAGGTTTCGGAGAGGGCTAAGGATATAGGTTTCTCGAAAGTGGAATTAGAAAAGAAATGCTTGAGATAGGCATAGTACTAGCTAGATTGGGATGCTATTGAGTTAGGTGCTCAATGGCTCCTTTGAAGTTGCCCTTATGAGAGTTCTTGAGGAAGGTATATAATTGTTTGCTTTCCATGAGAGTTGCTCTCATGTTTCAGCTTGATATTAGTTATTTCCAAACCAGTGACACCCGTTGATGATGTTTTCTTATGGATGTATATGGACTACAATGTAGGTGAGGAGGATGAATGGAGTATGCCGGCCTGGACGATGGACTAGCGCCTGCATTGCACACAGATACCTAGCGCGGCATTGAATTTTGCATAAGATGTGATGTGATTGAATGATGCTTGTGGATGTATATGGCTGTGTATATATGCATGTGTTTTTGACGCTCATATGCCTTGTGTAAAGACCCAGGATATATATATATATATATATATATATGTATGTATATATTCGACGCGGTGGGATCGAACGTTGGTATCCATGAATTTATTTAAATTATTTACCCGCTACCCGGTTAATTATCAATTACCCGGTCAAGTGGAAAGTATTAGTTAACCGGTTAAGTATTTTTACCCAGTTAAGTAAACCATACCATTTAACCGTTTAAACTAGTAAAGTGAACCGTATCACTTACCCATTTACCCGGCAACGAAGTGTGTTTTCATAAACCCTAGGCCTTCTTTCATTTTATAAGGAGAAGGAGGGGGGGCGTCATGCACATAAGCTCCTTGGACAAACGCCGGCTTCCCCATTGTTTTGGTAAGTTTCTTCCTCTCTTCTTCTTAGTTTGCATGCATACATATGATCAAAGATTATAATACAAGATAATCATGGAAACTAAGACCTGAAATCAACAAGAAAAAGGGAGGATGTAACTGGATTAGAACCAGGAATTCACCCACGAACATAAGTTGCTGCCGTGCAGCAATTCTTGTGTGTTTGTGATTAATTACAGCAACAAGTCATAATCTTTTGCTAATCAGTTGCTGCATCAACGTCCTTACTCATGTTGTAGTAATTAAAGGTGAGATTTCATAGAATTTACAGCCAAGAATGGTAGCACGTCCTGCTGAAATTGCCAAGGATGGTAGCACGTCCTGCTGAATTGCAGCAACAGCACCATGGCGTTTGTGTCACGACCAGTTGCATATACCACGCTGTAGGGTAGTGTTTCTCTTCTTCTGGGCGTTGGGTTGTTGTGCGGGAAGAAGGGGACGCGTGGGGCGGTGCTGCTGGCCACGTCTGAGTCGCCATAGCAGCAGGTCGAGGTCGCCATGGCTGCTGGTTCGTCGCTGTGGTGGTGCAGTCGCCCTTTGATTGTTGCTGCTAATTTGGTTGCTAGGAAAGGGAGACAATGGGTGAAGGATAGGATCTAGATTTTGGTCGAAAGAGAAGAGCTTGGTGCTGGTTTTGGGTGAAGAGAAGAATGGTGACGGGAAGAAGAAGAAGAAGAAGAAGAAGAATGACAGTTTTGTAATTTCGGGTTGACTCGATATGGGTTGAGTTAAAAATCATAATAATAATACCAACTCGTGTTAAAATCATTGAAATAATTAATTTAAAGGAATATGAGTTAAGTGGTCAAAATAATAAATTTATAAATTATTACATGAAATTAATAAATTTCGATCACGATAAACGGTAATTAATTAATCGGCTGATTAAAAGCAATTAACTTAAATTGAAGGGTTATGAGGAATATTTAATAGAGACTTCACCTTTATCATATAAAAGTTATATTTGATAAATAAAACGATTATTCTTATAATAAATTCGTAAAGTAAAATAATGGATCAATAAAAGATAATCGCGTAGAAATTACGCGATAGCATAATTAATTAAATAAAGAAGTGTTGAACCTTATCGAATTAAATAAATTAATTAATGTGGCATATATTAAATATTTAGTTGCATGCATTTTCGACGCGAGTAAAATTATACTAATGTATAATTTTATGCCCCGTTCATATTAGGGTTAGCGGATTACAGTCGGACGAACCCGCAAGTCAGGTACGTATAATAGGTAGAACATCGTATTTTCCTTGTTGGTAGCCTAGGTCGGCCTGAGCCCAGATTCGACCACCATGCACGAAGTGCAACCGGGGTTAAAGAATTGACTCAGTCCGACACTGGGTCGTGTTATGTGTGTGAATCTTGTAATGCATCGATATTGTTTTGGAGTAGTGATAGCCGCCCCATAAAAAGGCTACGGCCGGGGTGAGTGAGGCACAGCGATTCCTCCATCGCACTAGAGTGCAGTGAACCGACCCGGAAATGTCACCGGCGACCGAACCGTTCGCTAATGTACTAGGTTCGGTTAAGCCGACCCGGATCTGCCCTCGGCGTCTTAAGATGGGGATGCAACCATGAGATGCATGAATGGGAATAATTGGGTTCTAACGGAGTCCTACATGCATGTGATGATATGCAAGCAAAACAAAACCATTCAACCAGCAAAAATTAAATAAAAATTCATTAATATTTACAGAAAACGGACAAAATCTCTAAAAGTAATAGGGGCCAACCTGTCCACAACAAGGGTATATAAATATTTTATCAAAATACGATAAAACATAACAATCTACCATGACATTCAATCACTATCTCATTCGTTTTCACCTGAGCCGAGTCTGAACTCCAAGGCTCCCTACTCATTCACATCTATCCGTTCATTTCATAACAGGCAATTCATCAAGACAAAAACATTCTAATAATCATTCACACAGCATTAAACAACCATCATTATACATTACACGTGGCAAGTATCATGTGTGCGCGGTTCCGTGCTGCTCCTCCGCAGTCCCAACAGCTTTCATCGCTCGCATTCCTCACCTACATATATATAGAAAAACCGTCAGTAACGAGTGTTACCGGCCCGGAAAATAACTAATATCAATCTGGCACAGGAGAGCAAACTCTCCTGTTGAATGAAAATCATATACTTCCTCAAGAACTCTCATCAGGGTATATATGGGAGCCGTCGACAACGTCCCCCTTTCTTTCTCATTCTCATTCCTTGGCCATTTCTCTATCGCTTCTCGCATCAAATCTCATTCCTTTCCGCCCTCTGCACCATCCATATTACTCCTGGCCTTGAGTACGAAGGCCAAACACTCTTAGGCAGTCACCTTTAGTACCCTTTGAAACTACAAGTCTAGACATGCGTTGCAATGCACTACCCATGAACCTCCACACTTCTCCGGGTTTGAGGAACTCAAAGGTGGAGTTGTCAGGATCCCTCGGGAATGAAATGGCCTGCACACCATTCCAGAGCCCACTATAGACTCACACGTGCTCGCTCGCGTAACACGGTAGTCGGATTTCCCTCATTCAATCTCTCACTGAAAACACGAAAACTATACATATATATAGGTCTAGGTTGGGATTTATACAATAGGCCCAAAGGCATCGTGTGCTGGATCTGAAGTTTGAAAACAAACTCGAGGGATCTCATCCTCGAGGGTTATTAATCCGGAAAATTGTTGGCTAAATGGCCCGAGTTAAGTGGGATCCGATAAAACGCCACTTAACTCGTCCTGCACATGATAAATCAAATACACAATAGAGTAGCGTAAAAATAGAGAACGGGTCCTAAACGGACCTAGTAGAAGCTCCAAACGGGTCCACGCGCCTAGGCGGAGAGCTCCTACACCGTACCTACACAATCAAGCTAAAAATTAACGCCCGCATGATGAATCACACATCCTATAGCATGCACGCACAATCAACACAATCACGCATCAATCAACACACATCAACCTATATCAATTCTAGCAAGTCTACTTAGGCTAGTTTGCATTAGATCATGATCATTACCTAGTTACCCTAATTAGTTTATTAGCCTCCATTTTTAACACCACTCAATCAAACATCAGGGGGTCTATCAGCACCAGCTCGATGAGCTTGGTCCGATGGTGGTGTCAAACAAAGCAGCCGGGGCGGCGATGGCTGTGGGCGGCGGTGTCGAAAATGGGTGGCGGCGGCGGCGTGCTCCGATCGGGGCTGCGGCCGGCCTCGACGACACTCCGGATGGTGGGGGAAACGTCGGCGACGGCGAGAGTGTGAGACTGGTGGTCACAGCGGCGGCGACGGCGACCAAACGGTGGCGGAATCCGGCCCGGAGTGGCGATGGCCGAGGCCGCTTCGTGGCATCGCAGCGGCGGCGGCATGCCGGCAGGAGATCGGTGGCCGGGGTCGGTTGGGGCGGCAGGCGACGGCGCGGCGACGGCGACCAAACGGTGGCGGAATCCGGCCGGCGAGCGGCGGCTGATCGGCAGCAGTGGCGGCGTCGGCGGCGGCAGCACAGCGGCGGCGAGGGTTTTAGGAGAGGTAAGGTGTCGGGAGGGAGCAAAATACCCTCAATGGCAAACTCGTAAATAAGTATTGACTCGATTCCTACTCGAGTCAAAATAATAACTAGTTCGTAATAAATTTTAAAAAAAATCTAGAAAAATATGGAAAAATCCCATAAAATAAAACAAACACAACAACATCCAAATGGCATGCTCTATAACTAATAACCCACCCGAATATAATCCAACGCGTCCTAACACGTTATTCGGCCTAAAACTATTTCTACGATCAAACATAGAAAAAGGAAAAATACTGCATACTTTCATATATTCTGATAACTCATTTCTCACCATCTTCTCGACACTATCATCATATATTCAGGTATACCTGACTCTCATCGCTCATAACTCACAGCTGGCCTCGACTTAGCACGCGGTTCATAAACTGACTCGACTCGAACCAACGGTCAAACTGACTGGTTCGGTAACGTAAAACCCTGACTCGAGTCACGGGTTTTACAATTTGCGTTTCTTTATTATTATTATTATTATTATTATCGTGCAATGTGATAACTTTGAGACAAATTCTAACAGTCATCTGCATGGTATGTAAGCCTCAAAGTCTCAGAATTGATGTTGTAGCAACCATGGTAAGTTTAAATAATTTGGTTGTTGTTATGTGTGTGTGCAAAAGTGATGTGGATTGATAGAACAGACGGGTCATACTACGAAAAGAATCCATATAATGACCAAGTGTTTGGGTATGATTCCCTAATACTTGAAGAATAACTTATATTAGTAGTTAATTGTCATGTGTGTATGGGGTATATAAAATAGGTAACCATGACCCTTGTGACTCTATCCTTAAGTGCCTAGCATCATATAATACGTTAACTAATTCAATGATAGAACTAAGTATAAGAACTAGACCATGCATTATCAATATTAAATTTCAACCCTCAAGTTATGGGAGGGGTGCCCATTGTACCTTCACTAAGGTATTCAGCCTCTGTTGCACCTGAGAGCACACATTGCTCATGTAAAGTCATCCTCTTCGTTAGAGGGGAGGTGCAGCCTCTCTTGTGACTCGGAGCGCTCATAGTAGAGCCCTATTAAGTCAAGTTTTGCTCCTATATTATGAATGCTCGACATGCGTAGTGTAGTATCTCTTAGGGTTTTTGTCTTAAGCGTCCTTCAGGGTTGAGGTCTACTTCTATGTTTTTAGACTGAATCAGTAGCCCAATTAATAGTTTTCTCAACTATAACAACTTGGTTCGGTCCATGTTCAAGCAGAATTACGGTGTTACACAACCTGGAAAATATTTGAGAATCCTAATAGATTTGGATTTAGTGTAGATTTTCCTAAAAATTATTGGGGGATTTGTGGATGTATATTTTTTTCTTTTCTCTCTAATGTTCGTGAGACCTCTCCCTCTTGTTGCCAAGGTGTTTTTAGTTGGGGGGGGGGGTGGGCGGTTTGAGCTCATTTGCAATCTTCTAAGGCGTTGGAATGGAGTGTGGAGCACCTAGGGCTTGGTGTGATGGTACTTAGATTACTTTCCTTCAAGGTGTGAAGGTGGAGTCATTGCCTCGAAGGTGTGGAGGTGGATTGGTTGTTTCCGAGGTATTAAAAATGGATAGTTCTTTGGCTCAAGGAAGAGTTGGTCTAGGCTTTTTGCTTGCAGAATGGCTTGGAGGAAAAGGCACATTGGCTCTTGGGTGAGCTTGGATAAGGAGTGGGTCTTTCCTACTTGTAGTTCTATTCCTCTAGAATGATGGAGGTTTGCAAGCTTCTTGGCTTTAGGAATAGAGCATGTAAAAGAAGGTTTGTGGATTGCTTGTAACTTTACAAGTGTTGGTTATATTCAAGCAACCAAGACCTACCATTCCCTTGGATAAGAAGGGCTAAGAGAGTGGAGGAATCACTAAAAAAATCTTACGTCTCTTGTATATCATCTGTCTACTCCAAACTCTCCTGTGCATTTTACTTAATCTTGATTGTCTCATTTATAGAATCACTTAACACTTGTATTTAAGAAGTTCACTTTAGAGTGTTAAGTGAACAAATTCTAAATTATCTAAAGTCTTTGAATGTTTTGACTAGGTCACCATAACAAGAATATTTATTTAATTTAGTCTTGTTTTGTAAGTTTTGTGTGATTTTTACTTCCTTATTACTTTTGCTTATTTCATATCCATCATAGATCCACTTATGGCATTAGTGAGATCTAATTTGTTTCATCTTGTGATCTTATTTGGCTCTTCCCTTATTAGCCATTCCGTTTTAACTGTTCTGGGCAATCTATCTATGTCTTAATATATAATAACATAACAAGTTTTTCTCTCTTTGGCAAAATTTCATTGGTTTTTAGAATGGGTCTCAATATTTGATTCACGTAAAATAAAAATTTCATAACTTTTGATGAGAATTTGTGTAATTTATGGGAATGAAGTAAGAAAATATATCGCAAGTGAACTATAAAATGGAAATATAATTAATTGCTAGAATGTGTCCCAATATTTAATTCACATGAATTTAGAATAGAATAACTTTCCTAATTTGTGTTGAGAGCTTATTTAATTCATATTAATTAAATAAGAAGATTTATAGTTAGAAGAGGTCTATAAAAAAGTTTATACTCCCCAATTTAATAGTATAGTTCTTTTGTTGTATCTCATTTATCTATCTTAATATATAAAAACAAAAACAACTTTTGATAACTTCTGATGAGAATTTCATTATTTATTAGAATGGGTCCTAATATCTATTATAATTAATAAAAAGAGAACTCAATTATGGTCTGTGATTAAAATTAAGAGATTTTGTACAATCAAAATATTATAAGAAGGAAATAAAGATAAATCAAATTATTATATTATATCTTTTTCAATTAGGATCTATCTTTTAGTCAAGAGTCAATTAGGATCTATATCTAATGTATTAAATTATTATAGTTAATTGTATTATTCGACAAAACTCTATTTATAAAATTAAAGTTTATCCATATGTAAGTCGTGCATGACACATTTTGCCTAGTTTAATTCATGTGACATAAAAAATTTTACAACTTTTGATGGCAATTTATTTCATTCTCATGAATTAAGTAAGATAATATGTCATAAGAGGTCTATAAAAAATAAATATAATTGGTCGTTAGAATAGGTCATAGCATTTAATTCACATGAATTTGTAACATAATAACTTTCCTAACTTTTGATGAGAGTTTAATTAATTCACCTGAATTAAATAAGAGAAGATATATAGGCGAAAATAGGGGTGGCTTTTGTATTAGCAAATGCTATCGCAAATTCGATCCAGCATCTCTCTTATTGGTCCTGATTACCATACTTAGTGCAATCTAACTATTTTTTCCAATGAATTCTTTGAACTCCGTTAATTATGGAGATTTGAACCATTAAGAAGATAGCTAGAGCAAGTTTGGTGCAAATCCTTTCCCCATAAAGTCTATAAAAATATATTCACCAAGTCTATACAAATAATCGTGACTAGGAAATGTCAAATTTTTTAGGGACACAAAGCAATGACAAATTTATGGTGTCAAAAAGCTATTTCTCCATCAACGCCTCTTTAAAAAATTCCGTCTAAATAATTCCTTTCATTGGAGTCCAGTCAATTATCTAATATAGTCCCAAGTTAATTCTTGTAATAACTTAGTTTAATGTTGATGAGCCTGAGTCATATATTCAAAATGATTAATTCAAATTGAAGGTATGTATTTGATGTAGGTCTTATATTGGAGAACATCACAATCCATCTACTTTTAAAAAAATTTTCGTGAAAAAATGTGCTTAACCCACGTTGGTCTAGTTCAACCCATCTTATAATAAAATCTCCGATTAGCTCTGGTGCCAATTGGACACACCTACTTAAGTCAAGTTGACCGTGCAATTTTTAAGAATAGACAAATGAGTTTGAAAATATATAATATTATTCCTTCAAATATTCCTTCAAATATAGTAGATTTTACCTTGTATACTTAGATAGTACAAATGAGGTTGCTACATATATAATATATATATATATATATATATATAAAATTTTGTAACAACCTCATTTGTACTATCTAAGAATTGAAAAAATAGTATAAATTATTTTGAGTCAATTTGGAGTGACCAAATGTAGAACTCTTAAACTAGAAGGCAAACCTGCCCACTCAGGTACCATGGTGTCGATCTTCACATTCGGGATAGGCACATATCTGTCAGAGCTCCCCCAGTATTAAATTATTGTTAGATAAAATCCATGCCTTCGGAGCATCATTCTCAACGTTGCTCTGCAGGTTGAATTTATCCTTATATTCTTTCTATAAGAGACACAACGAGGAAATAGAACAAATAGACAAGACTAACAGCTAAGTTCAAGTCTCATCTCCTTTAAAAAATGGGTGGCAATGACCTCTAGACCAAGGAATTAGCCAATTGATTGTTGCAAAAAACACAACAATTGAATACAATAATTAATGAAGGAGATAGAAGATCGAAAGTAGATCACACAGATAACGAAGGAGACAAAATCAAAAGAACCCATAATGGAAGACACCCATATAAACGAGATCTAAAAAACCTAATTCTTCAAAATCCAATCAAAGCTTCACTCTAATTAAAAAATTATAACACTCTCCAAAACCCCTAACACTACTCCATATGAGAAAACAAGAGATACTAATTTCCTAATATTCTCTCAAATGGGTTGCCATGAAAAGAAACATATATATATATATAAATAGTTATACGCGCAAGAGACACCTCACCTCCCACATGCGACTCCAAAACAACTCCTAGCCTGAACATCTAAGTTCATCATCTCGCATTGTTATCTACAATCCAATTCGATTATTTCCTTTATAATAATTTTTTTGTTATTTTTAACGTGAAAATCTTGAAAAGATAAAAAAAATCATGAAGAATAACATATCTACCAATCACAATTTGTTTTGCAATTTTGAGGATTTTTCAAGATTTTTCTAAATATGTGATTGGTGCCAGGTGGCGAAAAGACAATCTCTTCCCAAGAGGAGATATTTATCCCTTGTCTCATGTATACGCTTTCCACGCGAAAAATGTTTACCATGCACGCCTTACACATCTTCCACACCAAAATAATGGTCACGTATCCTCATATATGTGCTTTCCATGCGAAAAATATTTACCATGCACGCCATACACATCTTCCACACCAAAATAATGGTCACGTATCCTCATATATGTGCTTTCCATGCGAAAAATATTTACCATGCACGCCATACACATCTTCCACAACAAAATAATGGTCACGTATCCTCATATATGTGCTTTCCATGCGAAAAATATTTACCATGCACGCCTTACACATCTTCCACAACAAAATAATGGTCACGTATCCTCATATATATACTTTCCATGCGAAAAATATTTACCATGCACGCCTTACACATCTTCCGCACCAAAATAATGGTCACGTATCCTCATATATATGGTTTCCATGTGAAAAATATTTACCATGCACGCCTTACACATCTTCCACACAAAAATAATGTTCACGTATCCACGCCTTTGACAGCAACACATCACCAAAAAATTTTTGCACCTCATGCACCCCAATTTTGCCGACTCCCATGCGCATTCTCTCCCTATATATGACACACATGCACCCCTTCCTTTTCCTCAAACCATAAAGTAAACGAGCAACTCCTCATCTTCTTCCTACAATGGCCGCCCTCAACTCCCCATTCCTCCTCCTCCTCGCCACCATCGCCCTCTTCCTCCACACCACCACCGCGGTCAATGTCCCCGCTTCCCCGCCGCCTAAACTCGGCCGGTACGTACATATCCCGGTCGACCAATATGTAAAGGATCTGGCCCAGTTCGCCGTTGAAGAACACAACAAGAAAACAAATGATCATCTTGTCTACAACGAGACTCTGGGTGCGGAGAAGCAGGTGGTGAATGGGAACAATTACCGTCTGGTTATCTCTGCACATCGGGATAATCAGAAGTCGAAAATCTACCAAGCGGTTGTCTATGTTCCCATTTCCGGCCCCAAGAGTCTTACCTCGTTTGAGGAACGACGTCTGTACGGCGGATTCATGCCTATCGAGAACGCGCAAAACAACACCATGGTGCAGAAACTGGGCAGTTTCGCCGTCCAAGAATACAACGCCAAATTTAACATTGGTCGGAACCTCACCTTCTCTGTGGTGGAGCAGGCCAAGTACCAGATTGTGGCTGGGACCAATTATTATCTGTACCTCTACGCTATTGAGAAGGTGTTGAGTACTGAGAGGAGGGCCGCGTTTGATGTGTATGTGTATAAGGCGTTGAGCGGCGTGGAGACGCTTACCTCGTTTAAGCGTCACCTTCTCAAAGCTCGCTAGGTGATCGGTGGGCAGTGGGATTTATTTGTGTGGTTAGTAACTTAATATTGTATGGGGTATTGAATAAGAGGTTGTTGCAATCGTTTGGTGGTGTGGAAGTGTAACTGTGTAAGAATGATCGGTTTGGTCATTTGGGTGCAGGTGTGGTTTGTATGTCAGAATGACGTTTGTTGAAGAAATGGAAGTGTAGAACTTGTTCGTTGGCTGCTCTTAATTGTTGTTTACGCGAATGTAGTTTTGTTATGGGGTATTGAGTATAAAGGCCAAAAGGTATGGCAGCATAAGCTGTTCTAGCTTAAATGCGCTGACCACTAAGCAACTATTCGATTATCTAAAATCAACAGTTACAATAAAATTTCAAGATTGCCTTTGTCTCCCTCGTGTAGTCCTCACTCCCGTCGCCCTTTCCTGATCTAGACGAACAACTCAGCACTTCTCCTCTCTATCTCTCCAACTTTCACTTATTTCAATTTATCCAACAAAAAGTTTAACCTTTATTGATTCATTGAGATCATCAATTGGATGATGGATAATCTTCAACAGCACCATAAGATGCAGATGCAGACAGAAGTCTGCATATCAAGATTGCAAGGGACCGACAAAATAATTGCTCAGGAGTTTTATTCATGGCCAAGTCAGATTTTATCTCCATGCATACTTTAGAGGGATCTTCTAGTATGCTCATCTTCTACAGCATTGACGAGAGGATCTTTACGCTTGTTCTACCTACCATACTGCTTCATCGGAGCCATGTAAATGACGAGCCAGAATTGATATGGTGGAGAACTCTGGATTGGGTAATAGAAAACGAGCAGGAAAATGTCCTACTGCTCTGGGTGTTCTTCCTAAAAGATTGGAAGAGGAACAAGAATAAACACGAATTGTATTATCAAATTCTCAATCTTTATAACTGATATCTCTCCCCTGTTTTTATATTGACAACTCCCTATACAATGGCCTTTACAATTATAAGAATACCCCTCTCACTTTATTCATACCAAATACCCTCCCCAATTAAACAACCTGGCCCTCAAGGTTACTAAAAAGATTAGCAACTTACAAAGAATACTCATCTGATTGAGATGCATATGGTAAAGAACATTGCACGTGAATATCAGCTGCTAGCGATGCTTTCAATTGAGAAATATGGAAGACGTTAAGAAGTTGGGAATCAGAAGGTAATTGTAACTTATAAGCAACTTGCCCAATGCGTTGGATGATAGGAAATGGTCTATAGAATTTTGTAGCAAGTTTGTTTGACTTCTTTGTTCTCAATGAATTTTGTTGATGTTGTTGTAGCTTCAAGTATACTTGCTGACCAACCTGAAAATCAACATCTCTTCGACGCAAGTCATGGTAATGTTTCATCAGTAAGTGTGAAGCTTTCAAGTTTTCTCACAATTCTCATTGTAATTGATCCTTGTGGCGTATAAGTTTATCTATTTCCACTGTTTTGGCTGTACCATGAATGTAAGAAAGCAATGTTGGTGGTGGCATGTTGTAAACTGCCTCAAAAGGGCTCATGAATATCGATGATTGAAAACGGGTGTTGTAACAAAATGTTGTCCATGCCAACCACCTAGCCCAAGTATGTGGTTGATCTGCAGGAAAAACACCTCAAGTACTGGTCTAAAATTTTGTTGATTACCTCTGTTTGACTATCTGTTTGAGGATGGTATGTTGAATTATAGTTAAAAGCCACACCTTGTAGTCGAAACAATTTGTTCCAAAAAGAACGAGTGAAAGTTGGGTCTCTATCACAAATGATTGAAGTTGACATTCCATGAAGCTTGAAAATCTCTTCAAAGAACAATTGAACTATTTTCTGAGCAGTGAATGCGTGTGCAATAGAGATAAAATGATTGTATTTTGAAAATCTGTCGACTACTACAAAGATTCCATCTTTTGTTTGGCTTCTCAGCAATCCAGTGATAAAATCCATGCTGATTGACATCCATATTTACTAGGGTATGGGAAGAGGCTGTAACAATCCTGTTGGTCCTAAAGTAGAACTTTTGAATTTTTGACAAGTTTCGCAATTCTACAAATGAGTTACTACATCCTTATACATTCTTGACGAGAAAAACTGCATGCAACCTCTTCAAAGTTTTCTGAATACCCTCATGAGTTCCATCATGAAACTCTTTTAGAATAATGGGTATGAGGTCCATTTGAGAATTCAAGTAGATTCTATTCTTGTAAAAGAGAATGCCATCTTTTAGTGACCAATTTGCTGAAAGCTTGTTCGCTGCACACTGCTGTATCAGATTTGCGATGTGCACATTTGTGGCATAAGCTTCTTTAATCTCATATAACCATCTTGGTATAACCATTGAAATTGCTGCTAAGAATATTGAGTCTTGATTCTTTGAAATGCTGGAATCTTTTTCAGACAATTCCTTTCTATTTTGTCTAGACAATGAATCTGCAACTTTGTTTTCTCTTCCCTACTTGTATTCAATTACAAAATCATATCCTAACAACTTCATTAGCCATCTTTGTTGTATTGATGTGTGGATTTTCTGATCCCATAGAAACTTGAGGCTTGAGTGGTCTGTTCGAACTATAAATGTCCTTCCCAAAAGGTAGTGACACCATTTCTGGATAGCTAGTACTAAGGCCATCATCTCCCACTCATAAGTGGATAACAATAAATTCTTTCCATGCAAAACCTTACTGAAGAAAGCAACTGAATGATTTTGTTACATCAAAACTTCACCTAGTCCCCCTCCACTAGCATCACATTCCACCACAAATGGAATGGTAAAGTTAGGCAAAACAAGGACAAGGGCACCAATGAGAGCCTATTTCAGATTACTAAAAGAATCATCTGCTAGTTGATCCCAATGATAAGAATCCCTCTTAAGCAAATCAGTCAATGGAGCAGCAATAATACCAAAGCCCTTGATAAATTTTCTGTAATACCCTGCTCATCCCAAAAAGGCCCTTACACTTTTTATTGACTTTGGTATTGGTCAGTTCACAATGGCTGATATTTTCTCCTTGTCCATACTAACTCCATCTAAAGAAATAACATGACCCAAATATTGAATTTGATGTAATCCAAAAGAACACTTCTCTTTCTTTGCATATAACTTATGTAATAGCAACTTTTCCATGGTTTGTTCAATATGGTGTAGGTGATCTTCCCAACATTTGCTATAAATGAGTATATCATCTAAGAAAACTAATATAAATTTTCTAAGATATGGAGCAAATACCTCATTCTTTAAAGCTTGAAATGACGAGCGTCCATTAGATTACCCAAAGGGTATGACTTTGAATTCATAGTGACCATGATGGGTGTGAAAAACTGTTTTATGTACATCAGCCCATGCACCTTATTTGCTGATACCTTGATCTTAGATCTAGCTAGGAGAAATAGACAGTGTCATATAATTCATCCAAGAATTCGTCAATCTTAGATATGGGAAATTTGTCCTTGATGGTTGCCTTGTGGAGAGCCCTATAGTCTATGCACATCCTCCAACTTTCATCTTTTTTCGACCAACAACACCCGAGATGAATATGGACTTGAGGTGGGTTGAATTATCCCTGCCTCGAGTAATTCTTTAACTTTCCTTTTTATTTCATTTTTTTAAAGTAAGGGTATCTATAAGGCTTAACTACCACAAATGGAGTTCCTTCCTTCAGAGGTACATGGTGATCATAAGCTCGTTGTGGTGGCAAACTTTTTGGTGCAGAGAAAACTTTTTCAAATTTTTGTAGCACATTGTCCAACTATCCTCTTGTAAGGTTGATAATGAGTGAATTTGTTGCTTTGTGCTACTATTGTTTAGTACCTATAGATTCATTAGTAAACCTTGTTTTCGCTTTTTGAAGGAGTGAGTTATCTATTTCTTGTAACACAATTGACTTGGTGGAGTAAGTTGACCTTGTAACTCCACTATTTTTCCATTTTCAGCGAAAGACATTTTAAGGGACTCAAAATTCCACAATATTGATCCCAAAGTCTTCAGCCATTAAATGCCTAAAACAATATTAAACTCCTCCAGCTGAAGTATAAAGAAATCTGAAACAGTACTATACCTAGTAAAATCTAACATAATGCCCACACAACTCATATTGTCACCATTGGCTATCTGAACCTTCAAACCATTATTTGTGTGCACTGGTAATTTCAATTTCTAGATCAGATTTACATTCACAAAATTGAGAGAACTTCCCGAGTCTATCAATACTATTACTGGTGTCCATCCACTCTCCCTAACATCCTCATGGTGTTAGTAGTTGTGGCACCAGTTAATGCCTTAAGAGATAGCTGGTATAATGGAGTCCCACTCTTGTTAATTGTCCTCTTGCTATGACATGCCTTCATCCCTTACTACTTCAATGGTGAATAATCTTTTGCATTTGTGTCCAGGAATAAATTTCTCATCACAGTTGAAACGAAAACCTGCCTCCTTCCTTTCTTGCAACTATTTGACAGTGAATTTTCTTCCTAAAGTTGCCTCTTTAGATTTAAAATCTATCACATATGTTGCTTCTCCTTTGCTAGTTACATAACTGTTTTCTCTTTTAGATGAACTAGCTGTGTGCTCATAATTCCCTCTTCTTTATCTTACATATGAATGTGATTTATGGTTCACATGGTGCTCCAAATGTCTGGCTAGACCTTGTGCATTTAACAATGTTTCTGGCTTTCTTGCTTTCACCTCCATGCGCAGCTGTGGACTGAGGCCACATACGTAACTACTGACTTTCTGTTTTTGTCATATGACCAGCCCTAGTTGCCAACCTATTGAACCTAACAGTATAATCTTTTACTGAGGAATCTTGAATTAATCTAGTAAGATACCATAGAAATCTTCATAATCTGAAGGTCCAAACTGTAAGTTCATAGCTTCTTTCAACTTTGCCCAACTAGGTATTCCATGATGCTCTTGCAACATATCAAACCAAATTTGGGCATCATCTTCCAAATGAAAGCTCGCTAATTCGACTTATAAATTCTCATTGATTTTATGCAATTTGAAGAACCTTTCTGCTCTACTAAACTAAGAAATGGGATCCTTTGAACCATCATACTTTGGGAAACTCATCTTTATTCCTTTCAAACAATCTTCATTTTGGACAACATGAAAAATACTCTCTTGGACAGTCTATCGAGCCCACTCCATCACTGCTTTGGATGTACCATGTGATTGTCTACTACCTGAAGACAACGGTTGCTCCTCCAGTTGAAGATTATTGTGGTTTCTCTGCAATTGATCATTGACATCTACCACATTTGCAGAAACATTAACATGCGAAGTACCAATCACATCTCGGTTGTCATGATTCAATCGATTCAAAACATCATTTTTAGACTATAATAACAACTCAAATTTTGCAGAGATATTAGTAAAATCAGATAGTAAATGATCTTGAACTTTCCTGATTTGGGCTAATTCTTCAGAATTTGGTAAAGAATTCATACCTCCCTCACCAGGCTCTGATACCAATCTGGTATGCTCATCTTCTACAACATTGATGAGAGGATCTTTACCCTTGTTCTGCCTACCATACTGCTTCATTGGAGCCATGTAAATGATGAGCCAAAATTGATAAGGTGGAGAACTTTGGATTGGGTAATAAAAAGAGCAGGGAAATGTCAGTACTCCCTTGATGTTCTTCCTAAAATCAGAAGAGGAACAAGAACAAACACAAATTGTATTATCAAATTCTCAATCTTTACAATTGATATCTCTCCCATGTTTTTATATCCATGCCTAGATATCTCTCCCCTGTTTTTATATCCCCAACTCCTTATACAATGGCCTTTACAATTACAAGAATACCCCTCTCACTTTATTTATATCATCTTCCTCCATCAATTTTGTAGCTCTTTTAGACCATAATGATATAAACTTTGGTATCCTCGTTTAAAATCCTAATTGAGCATTAGATGGAATAGGTAGTGGCGTTCACTCGAGCATAGTTGGACTAGTGGGTCATAAAAGAGATGGCAGATTGTTTAAGGCCCATGAGAAAAATTGGCCTCTGAATCTTGTTATCACCATCATCCAAACTCCAACGTGACGGCCGAGCTACTTAGTCTGTATAAAGTAGTGTCCTTGGCCCATGAATAAGATGATAAGGGCAATACTAGTATTTTAAAAATATTACCTTTTCATTCCAACTGTCTGATTCTATCTAATGGACTAAACAATTCCTGCACACATAAGCTATAGCCAGTCATGGTTTTACTTGTCATCCGCTTGAATGAAAGGCTGTTGCAATTATGTGGTGACGTGGAAGTGTAACTGTGTAAGAATAATCTGTTTGGTCATTTGGGTGGGTGCAGGGTTTTTTGTATGTGAGAATCCTGTTATGTGGAACAAAACACTACACCTAGTCTCTACCCTGACTCGTTGTTTGAGTAAGTATTAAATTATTTTGATTCACGGTTCTCCAAATCTAATTTTTATTTATAGGATAAGCCTCTCGAATATATACTTTGATCAAAATAATTAGTGTTTCTGCTATATGCACTTGTATCAATATCAAAACCCTAATCCTCATCTTATTAATCAATGATAAATTATTTTAATTAAATATCATATAAGTTATACCTATCCCAAAACCTTGATAACAATATCTTGAACTAGCTTAGAAGCAATTTTATAAAATCTTAAAATATACATTAATATATATATATATATATTAGATTAACGACATACAATACAGTAACATAGAATCCATGTATACATATTCTCTCCAATAAAAGCTTTATTACAAGCGATTGATCATGTTCAGGCAATATAAAATGCTCATATTATGTAAAACCATCAAATAATATAAATTATGGTTTCAGGTATCAGGGAAGTGGCTTTCCATCTTTATAGATGTAGGGTGATATATTAATGGCTTTCTCTCCGTCTTAATAGATAGTAAGGTGACATATTAATGACTTTTCAGAAATTGAAGAGGTAGCTCCACGTGGGCATTGTTTCTTCCTCTTTTTTGCGAGACCACCATATGGCACATGACACAATGAACACTATAACTTGACATGATTGTTACACTCTTTTATCTTGTCGTGAAAAATCTTGCCGTGTCAGTCTCTATTATGAAGCTCTAACAGTGGTAGACCTTCGTGACAAAGCCACGACGAAAACAATTTTTCTTTTTTCAAATTTTTAATTGATATGGTATACTTTATATTGATTTATGTAAGTGATGTAATGTTTAATTATTCTATTGTTTTCATTAATTTTTAATCATTTTTATGCCTATTTACTTTAATTTTTTTCTTAAAAACACAAAAATAATTGAGCACATGCTGATATTATTGTTATTATATATTTACTTTACACGTACAAAATCACAAAAGATGAATAGTGTGCAATGCTTTCAGATCCTTCCACATGACTCACGGCCGTTGGAGATGCCATTAATGCCTCAGTGCAGCAGGCTTGGAAAGGTTATCGGGAGAAATGATGCCATTGATGCCTCCGTAGTTTAAAGTACTTAGCAATCAATTTTGACCAGCCATTTATGATCAATAAAAACAAATTAAATATGAATGTTTCTTTATTCAACTGAATGACCAATCAGGTGACTAACAAAAATTATGAAATAGTAATATTAGTGATATTTTCAAAGTTTGTCACTAAATTACCATAGAAAATTATAAATTTAAGGTATATTTATCTTAGGTATTAAACTTTTTCATGGTAATATAACATTTATTTACACAAATATATTCTAAAAATAGTAATTTTAATTTTTATGTTAATTGATGTATATATAAGAGAAACTAAGATTGTATGTTTTATAATTTGATAAATGATTGGACAATACAATAAACATGAAATTAAAATAAAATTTTAACTTGGCTGAATTCTGATCTTGTCCGATTATAACGAACTTTACCAGAAATCTATGACCACAAGTAAAAAAGCCAAGCAGTATGCCTGAGGGTTTTCAAGTCAATTAGGTTGTTATCCGAATCGGGTTAATTGGATCCAGCCCTTCTCGCTGTGGTTCAAGTATGATATGGTATGTGTTTACCCAACCCTAGTTTCCTTCGATGTTGATACCTTCGTTGGATGTTACGCACCCGACCCCTTCTTATTTTCGGTTTGGTCGAACCCCTTTTCTAATTGATTGTAGTCCCTACAGAACCTGTGGTGTTGTTCCCAAGGTTGCCCCGACCGACTTAGGGTGGAAGCCTTAAGTGCACACAACTTGCGCTTGACGCAAAGGCGTGTTTGAGTACTGTTCATATATATGTATATTGTTATGCAATTGTCTGGAATTTTTCCCTTGTAGATTTGTATGTTAGGAGTTAGTAGGCTTTGGAATCATCACATATTCATATCTATATAAATAGTTGTGCATTTGTAAATGATCTGTTGTAATTGACCTGCATAGTTTTAGTGAAAATAAATACCGCACATTATAGATGGTATTTTTGCATGATATTGGTTTGTTGTGTTCACAAATGACAGATATACAAGTTTTATGTGTTGAAAAATGATAGATATACAAGTTCATGTATGGGTGCAAAACTTGGCAAAAGATGACAGCATTCATGGTCCCTATGACCTGGCCACCTATTTTTCCAATTTTTACAAAATGATGTAGTTTTCTGTTGATGTGCATATTTATCATGTTTGTCAATCGTTGTGTTGGTTTGCTCTTACAAATTGATCACACTATGATAGCTACTTAAATGACATGAGCAAAACCTCTAATTATTTGATGCCTTTGTTATAATGTATATATACCTTGCCACGTTTTGAGATTGTGCTCCATGGTGAGCTAAGTAAAAGTGGTTAATAAAATTTATAAAAATTATAGTTGGACTTATTAATTGTTTATTGGAAACTTGTATGTTTTGGTAGTAATCAAAAATCATATATACGGTTTGTTAACCCAGAATTCTAGAGTGTCTCAGAAACACGGGGTGGTTTTTAGCTCTGGATGTAAAATCTGAAACCCTAGCTTGATGGTAATGAAATAGCATAAAATTTATCCCACACCTTTCCCTGTAACATGATATTAATATTTTGGAGTCTTTGGCTTAGTAGATCATGCATTAGGATGTATGCTGCAACATGGGGCAAGCTGATGGGCAAATGCAGGGTGTCAAGCCAGAGCAGCAGGGTCGGATGTATGCTGCAACAACTGAAGATGCGATCCAGGATGCCGCCATAATCACAGATACTCTACTTATTGATTCAACTCCTGTCGCAGCCTTGTTTGATTCTTGTAGCTCTCATACATTAATAGCCAAAACATTCGTCAATAGAATTGGTGTGTTTATATAAGATTTAAGCTATGACTTGGTTTATATCGACTCCTACCAAAGCTGTTCTCACCATCGAATGTGTGTGGGGTGTCGTTGTGGTTATCTAGCAGCGCATCCTTTTGGCTGATTTTACAATGTTGCCAATGAGAGAGCTTGTTGTGATATTTGGCATGGACTGGATGACACGCCTCCGAGCTTTGATAGTTTGCTAGAGAAAGAAGCTCCAGCTCCTTATGAAAAGGAATGTGAGGATTGCATTTTAGGGCATAGCTAGATATAGAGGGACTATTTGATTTCATATCAGCATTCTTAGAGATTGATTGACTGAGAATGTGAGGTCATCCTCACGATAGTTGTAAGTACGCCTGAGCAGTAAGTGCCAAAGTTAGCACCAATTCCAATGGTCAGTGAGTTTTCAAATGTTTTGTTGGATGAGGAGCTCAGATTACTGCCAGTCAAAGAGGTTCAGTTCGCAAATAATCTAGTTCTCAGTACTGCATCTATCTCTAGGGCACTATATAGTATGGCACCACTTGAGCTCAGGGAGCTTAAGATATAGTTGTGGGAGCTATTGGACCAGGCTTTCATTAGACCGAGTTCTCACCTTGTGGCGCTCTAGTCCTCTTCGCAGGAAGAAGGACAGATGACTTGTTTGATCAGCTTGGGGGAGTTGTTGTGTATTTGAAGATTGATCTTTGATCTAGCTGCCATCAATTGAGGATTTGGGAGGAGGATGTGCCGAAGACTGTCTTTAAGCCTTGGTAGGGTACTATGAGTTCTTTGTCATGCCATTCAGGCTGACTAACACACCTACAACGTTCATGAATTTCATGAACCAAGTGTTTCAGCCATACCTGGACCACTTTCAATAGTGTTTATAGATGATATCCTAATTTACTTAAGGTCCAAAAAGGAGCACAAGACACACTTGATAATTACTTTGTAGATTCTACAAATGCACAACCTATATGCGAAACTCTCCAAGTGTGAGTTTTGGTTGTCCGAGGTGGTATTCTTGGGCCATGTTGTATCTACGACTGGAATTGCGGTGGATCCGTCGAGAGTGACCTACCACAACCAAGAGATAAATCAAATATATAGTTTTTACTGAAAACAGTATCCTGTTATTAGGGGAACAATTAATATACTTCTAATGTCAAATCAGTAAGCCCACCCCAGGATGAGTGCTCTCCTATTTTCACTTCTCTGGAGCCTCTGGTAGCAAGGCCGAGACAACTGACGAGTTCTTCTCTAACCCTTGGGGTGGACTTTACTTGGATTGGTTTGATACTATAAGAGATTCATACAAGGCTTCTCTTCTTCACCAACCCCTCTCATAAGGTTGAATAGGAAAAAGGAGTGTTTTTGTGGATTGATGCATGTGAGTAGAGCTTTCGAACTCTAAAGGAGAGACTCACTACGACCCCAGTGCTAAGCCTATGAAATGACCATGAGGAATTTGTGGCGTACAATGAAAAATCAGGTATTGGACTTGGCTATGTATTGATGCAGAGGGGCAGAGTGATAGCATACATGTTCCGTCCTGGCAGCTAAAAGTTCATGAGTAGAACTTTCTGACACACAACTTGGAACTTGCAGCAGTTGTGTTTGCTTTACACATATGGCGATGCTATCTCTATGGAGTGTCCTTATAGCTCTTCATCGATCACAAAAGCTTGAAGTTGTGACACCCCGATTTCGGTTATCCTAAGAACCTAATCAGAAATGTTACGATTGAGTTGAGTCATGTTTAAAGTTATCAATCAATACGACCCAATCGATGAATTAGATCGAAACAACCTTCTTAGTGTCACGAGAATAGAAGACACTATTAAATGCACGTCAAAACACATCGAATATAAATAAAAGTAAGAAAGTAAATAATTGCGCTGAGCTCAAGTAAGTGTAGCATTTACCTGTCCTCCCACCAAAGTCAACTGAGGGTTTGCAAGACCTATATATATTATATGAAAAACGACAATAACGAATGTTACTGGTTTGAAAAATAAATAATACAAACTGGCAAATGGGTATTCTATTACCCACGAAAACTTATGAAACTTCAAGATTGCCTCACATTGGACGATAAGCAAATATACTTAAGCAAATGTCGGCTCGCATGCACGGCTCATAATCATGTTCATACATACAATGCTTACACCCTCACACCTTCCATATCACATGCCACAATACCCGAGTGGCAAAAGGAAATGTTAAGTTGGTGCCACAAACTCCTGAAGTGCACTGCATTATGCAGTACCATCATACACTACTCTACCTCAAGGTTTGAAGGAGTATTAGTGCGATCCATACATATCTCCGTACCACTCATTCTCTTATTCGTGAAATCAGTAAAAAATGCACGTACTTATATAATAGGCTAAGGGAAGAGGCTTGTATCATGCATTTTTAGAGCTTCAGTTCAAAAACCAACAAGGGATCTCATCCTTGTAGTTTTATTAAACATGCGTACAAAACACGACTAAATGGCCCGACATTGAAGGGATCCGATAAAACTCCACCAATGTCACCCTACGTATAAAACATGATCAAACTCTACATGTACGGAATCAAATAGAGATGGAGAGTCTTACTGGATCTGTAGTCCAAGGTCCAAGGTATCTACACATTTATGGCCTAGCTCGAACTCCAAGACCTACATCGGAATCCACTACTAAGTAAAATACTAATATCTCTATATAATGCATGCTTGTGGTGTGGGCTCATATAATCAATACATCCTAATAAAGAAAATAGAGGTAACAAGAATAACACTAAACACTTGGCACGCAAATTAAGACATAATAATAAATAATTAATTAAATACACACATAGATAATTAGGCAAATAATAAATACATAAAGATAAATAATACTCTAATTAAAATAATAATAATATAATTATCCTATATAACACACGATTAAACACGAGTAAATATCATATATATACTCATGTTAGTAAACATGTATATAATTAAATAATTCAATAATTAATAATTCTATAAATAAATAAATAGTTAATACTCATTAATCATGGATAATAATAATAATATCATAGTTATGCAATACAAGGATACATAATTAAATACAAATAAATAATCACATACACCCGAACAAGCAAATACATAGATCGATAAATAAATAAATATATATACAATTTAGTAAACATAATAAGACTAATATTAATAAGTAAATATAATATTAATAATAACAAATAATCATGTAAACATTCATCATATATGATAAACATATAAATGAAAATAAATAAATAAATAAAGAAAATCCACATAACATCCAATCATGCTAAATCATGTGAATATGCATCTAAATTAATATAGAAGTTTCTCGAATTATCGAAAACGGTGTAAGAACATATGAAAATGGTCCGTAAATGAGTTAAACCGAACCAAACCAAGTTGAACGAGACCTAACCGAACTAAACCAACTCGGTCTAGGGGTTGGTGGACACAGACATGAGCTCGGACTGGCGAACTTAGGCACAATCACATGGACACGAACACAGGCAGGCTGATGCTGTTGCGGGCAGGCAGAAGCGGTCGCGAGTAGGCGGACCTCGAATGGGGCAAAGCTAGGGTTGCCACCGATCACGAATGACGGAGGAGGAAAAGGCGGAGCTGTTGGTGGTGTCGACGAAAGAGCCACCATGGCAAAGGTCGTTGTTGGTCTCAAATGGAAGGTCTCGGCGAGGAAGCCGTCTGGGTGGTTGGATCGGCCAGTGGTGGCTCGCCTGCGCCAAAAATGGTTCAAATGGTCGTGGCGGCGGTGATGAACAGTGATAGAAAACTCAGTTGCTGACGGCCACTGCGGCATTGCTGGTGGTCATTAGTGGTACGAATGGAAAGCTAGCACGTAGACGGTCACGACCGTACTAAATGGGTGGCCAAAGGAATATCGGGATCTCACCAGTAGCAAGCCAAATTGATCACGACGTTAAGGTGAAAATGATCCAAAATCACGGGAAGTCATAAAATCAAATGGAGAATGCTAGGGCTGATGTGGATGGCTCATATCTTGCCACGTGGCACAATATGAATGTCCGACAACTCGTGATCTTGTGGGACTCACCTATGAGTATATGAAATATACATATGGATGGAATGATCGAATCTAGACCGTCCAAAGTCAAACTGATTTGAGTCCTAAAGTGACTCTATAGGCGAGAATCGAGGCAAAAAGGGTAAATGGGCCTCGAAAGCCTGAATGCAATCAAGCTGGTCCGACACTGGTGCAATCCGATGATTTGAAATCCCTATGATGCATGCAATGAGATACCCTGAAAATCTCAAACGGATCCTAAATGCTACAATGGCCTAGATCTAAGCCTAAAGTCCTGGGTAACTTATAAAAATCATATGTATACCTTGTGTATACACTGATAACTTATGCCTTACTGTATCATATCTAAAACTATCATATGCATGTCAGGCATACTCAACCTCCATAGCTCTGCTCATATGGCCATCTGGGCCTCATACTCATACTCTTAAAATTATTTTGGGTCGAGCTCGCTTGAATCGACTCGAGACTGGTCTGAACCAGGTAACTACAAGAAGATAAAACCCTTACCCAAAGTTGGGGTTTTACAGATATACATCTTCACACAGAAAGGACTTGAGCAATGGACATCGTAGATGGCCAGAGTTCCTCATGGACTGACATCGACATTGCCTACCATCTAGGTAAGACAAATGTTATTGCAGATGCCTTGAGTAGGAGACCAGTAATATGAGGAATCAGATTGGCAGCATATAAAAGGTAGATGATATTGATACTAAAACAAAGTGGAACTTACTCATTGTGTTTTGCGAAAATTGTTCTCACAAAAATTATACTCTGGCCTCTTAGACAGGATAGAGCACTACCATAACTTTCATAGTTCTTACCAATCAAAGTGTCCATAGTATTTGAGAAGTCAAAGAACAAGGGTGCTATGCATTCCACATGAGCTTTCATTATTGAAAGTATTCATTCAATGGTTATATGACGCCTCCATTCAAACGACTCTTTCATATTAACTACGTTGCCATTTCTATGTTGCTTTCTTCTATTCCATTCCATACTAAAATTCAAAACCTCAATCCTTTGATCAATCCATCATATAACGCCAAGCAAATTATATAGGGTCATCAACAACACATATTCTACGTAAATTTTCACATTGTAGTCACGGAATGGAATGGGAGTCGGTCAGATAGATGTCGGATAAGGCATTATCCACGCCCATCCAATTAATCTCGGACAAAAATGTTAGGCGTTGACTATAACACCCCCATTCGGCCACAAGTTCACTTGCATAACCTAGCACAGAGATGGAACCCGAATTAGACATAGATTACATTGGCACATACATCGAGGCAAGGGCCTCAACACATACACAATACATAAGAAACCTAATTAACTTAACTATTTTTTTAAATTCACACTAAACCCCATTAGGTAAATTAATTAGGGTTTAGGGTTACAATTACACTTAGTTGGAAAAGTCAAACTTGGGGTTTAATCAAATAGACTTAAATTAGATGATTTTTTAGACAGACAAAGTATTCTTAAAATGGGATAAAATGCACACAAGTGGACCCTCACACTCTAAGGGTTTAGGAAAAATTACTAAGGGTTGGCTCATGAGCCAACATGGTAAACTAGACTCACTAAAATCGGGCTCCAGTGCTAGGAATAGTATTCCTTGGCCACACACCACTATGCTAAGTTTCGTTCATCGGATAGGAGAATCCAAATGGGCCTAGGTAGATAGGTATAATTTTTTAATGTCGTAGCTTTTAATCCAATAAAATTTTAACTCCAAATTCCATGGATTTGGGCCAGAGTGGACTTAGGAATTGAAGCATTGGCTATATTGTTTTGGAGTTGGGTGGACATATTAAGCTTGGGAAAATCCTAATGCAATATCTGCAGAGCCAAAGGCACCCAAATTTTAATATGGCATTATATGGACATACCTAAGGTGTGAGAAAAGTTTTTTGTAATTGTATCACCATCTGACTAGGACTTAGGAATTTGGGTTCCACACTGCATTCCTTTATACTTCAGATTACGAGGTTAACTAACCACCTATATGATTTTTAATTGTTACCAAAACTTATGGGTTTCTAGTAGATAACAAGTTAGTCCAACCATAATTTTTATAGATTTTATTAACTACTTTTAATTAGCTCACCACCGAGCACAATCTCAGAATATGACAAGGCATACATACATCATAGACGAAATGACATACATGAAATGATATACATAAAATTTGTAAATCTATTATTTATGAATAGAACAAAACCAATAACCACCAAAAATACCATCTACAACGTGAGGTATGTAATTCACACTAAAATAGTGCAAGTCGACGACAATAGATCCTTTAAAAAAGCATAACTATTTTTATAGACATGCAAATGCAATGTTTCAAAGCCTTCTAATTCATAATATAAAGATCTAAAAAGCAAAAATGCCTGAAAATGAAACAAACAAACAAACATACTAACAAAACCAAACACATACATAAGAGGTCAAAAGAAAGGGGCTTTTACTTCAAACATCACTAGGAGGTCCCTTGAGGCTTCCAAACCCAAAACCTACAACCCTAAGGGCTTGGCCAAGCTTAGAGAGGTTAGAGAAGGTGGGAAAGTTCGAGAGATGAAGAGAGAAGCCAAAAGCATGGGAAAGGGTCGGAGCAAGGAAGAGGCAAAGGTGAAAAATGGAGGAGTAAAGGGAGAATTTGTATAAAGTGAATAGATCCCAATGCAGGCACTCTCCATCACCTTTTATGCTCACCTCAGCACACTGGATCAATGGAAAATCAGAAAACTGGGACATGTTAGTTGCTGAATCAAACTGCATGCAAGTTCATGTCAAGTCCAGGACTCAAAGGGCATGGCATAGCCCTTTGCGTTAGGAGGGTGGAAATTCAAATTTGGGCACAAGCACATTGTGCCAGTGCCTTTGCGCCCCAACAGAGGCAGGTAAGGGCGCTAGGAGAGTGCCTTTGCACCCAGACTTGTTAACCACTTAGAATGTGCGCACTTAGGGGTTTTCACCCTATGATTGTCGGGTGACCTCGAGAACATGAAATCAATCAATTAAAACATGATTTTTAATCAAAACTATTAAAAAATTCATGATTTATGATTAATTCTACGATGAAACAATCATAATCAATAAGATTTGATCATGATTTATTACAAAAATGTTGAGAACATCTAAAAGGCTCTTGATGCTAATGTAGAATTAATGAGACAATGTATATTCTTACAACGGAATTGGATCCAAGATGTTCTCACCAATTAAATCCCTCATAGATACAAAAGACTTCTTCTCCATAGCCTAAATTTCCAATCCAAGGCATCGAAACACTAATCTCCTTCCCTCCAGGAGTAGTGATGTTCTCTCCAAATATAAGTCACTTCTTCTTTTAGGGGAGGAACTTATTTATAGACAAATAATAATAAGACTTCCACATGAATATATCTTCCCCAATATGGACTCCTATGCAATTAGGAGATGCACATACTTTATTATAAGGGTTTATTAGGTTAATCTCCTAAAGTAAGAGAAACCTAGTGAATTTGTGATTCTCCCCAAATATTAGGTGTCAAATAAAAATTACGTCCAATAGTTGGAATATAGTAGTGGAAAAGGGAACTGATGTATGATCTTTACAACTCAAAATTAGTATTAGTTGTTTAATTTTTTGTTGCAATGTATTAGGAGACTGGTGAAAAACTAGCTGGCTAGCGTGCTGTTTTGTTTGAAAAAATAAAACAATACAAGCAATTTTATTTCTTCCACAAGTTACATGAACATATTTGGGTTGGCCCAAATTTACAAATGAATGACCAGTAAAAAACTAACAAAACAAAATCACCAATAAAATGATGATACAGATCATAGGGACAGGTGATCAAACTTGCTCATTAAATCACTATTGATCCTTTTGCGTAAAACTTTTGGGGAATTTCGTTGCATCCAAATATGATAAACAGTACAGCGTGCTCTTTGTTTAATGCTTATGTTGAGTTTTGTTAATATTAGTCATGGGTAAATCTCGATTTTCATGTGGAAAACATGTAAATTCATCTAAAAATGACATGTTTTTTAAATGGTTCATTTCTTTTTCTCTATGTTCTTGTGATTTGACATACTTTTTGAATGGATTTTGTCTCTTTCTCTGTGTTCTTTTGATCTGGCATTCTTTCAAGAGTAAAAATTTGGGGCAAATAAAATTGATTTATGGTAGCATTTGTTTGTTTTCCCTTAAAAGTTTTCAGGGCCTTACATTTTCTAGATTGTTGTTCCAAATTATGGGCAAGATTTGAATCTTTTTTTGACACGAAATGTAATTGAGCTTTTCTTTGACTTGTTGAAATATGACAAGTTCATAGAAATGCCAGAGCAGAAGCTCGAAAAGAGGATTGACGACGACAAGTATTGGAGGCAATATGTGAGTTGCATACTATGGGATCATTTTTTATGTTTAAAAATGATATTTCTGTTCCTGTAGCCAATTTGTTAGTTTTGCCGGCAGTAAGATGATGTCTCCCATTGTTGGCTGGAATATACAAATGCAAACGAAACATTGGTTGGGTACAAAAGTTTTGTATCGGTTTTCTGACACTTCAGAAGGTTTTATGGCGGGTGTGGCCGTGTGGGTCTCTCCCAGTTTTTTCTTATTTTCTAAAAATACCCTTACATACATCTTCCCCAGCTTAAATCAAGCTAATCTCAATTTCTTTTAAAAAATATAATAAAAATATTTTTCAAGATTACACATTTCAGTCTAATTATCTTTAAAATAAATTAAATAATTACCGTTTATCTTTTCATTCATACTATAAAAATATATCTTAGTTGAATGAAAAGATAAATTATTAAACCATATCTAATTATTCAATTAGAATGTATATATAAAATTTAAATTTATTTAGTATTCCTACCGAGTATTATCTAAAGAACAGAGCATGAACAATATAGCGAAATCACAAGCAAAACTTCGGGGAGACCATGACTATTAACCATCATGGTCAACCCGGAACTAAATTTATTAAATTTACTAGCGTACCAATTCGGTCGGCGTGCTTGCTTGCCCCTACATTCAATTCAACTATGAACAATGCAATTTCTTGGCAATTTCCTTGTTGTTGTCAACCTTTCAATAGACTCCATTAAGCACTTATAGAGTTGCTTCTTGAACCTGAGGGGTAAGAAAGAAAAATGTCAATTAAAAATTGAATATTATATATGTTAGTTAAAAATTAATTATTATATTTGTAAGTTAAAATAATTGACCTGCGTCAAAAATGATAAGAAATATATAATATAAAATAGGTAAGTATATATATAATATAAAAGAAGAAACCGTGAACCACGTCTATAGCATTTAAACGCCATGCGCAAATTCAATGCCGAGTCGTGAAACATTTCTTCCCTCTAGAGCCCGCATGCATTAGGGAATGCGACACAAAGCTTGAAAACAGTCGGAAAGTTTCCAGAAAATCTGAGCATTAATACAAGAACAACTTCATAGAAATTCAATTCACGTTTGAAATGAGAATGAATTATATAAACTCTCCGTATTGTTTATTTGGGTAAGATTGATCAGCATGATTCGGTAAAAACTTAAAAAAGATAAAGACAAATCAAACCATATTTCGGTTTTGAACTTGTCCTTTAGTTAACTTCAGTTCAAAAATAATCTTCTTATACGGTGATAAATTTTGATCCAGAGCAAATTGAACTGAACCTTAGCTGAACTTGGAAAAAATAAACTAAAATATTTTTAAAAGCCTACAATTTCTAATTTATGTGGATTATTTTCAATTTAGTTAATTTACTAATGATTAGTTTAGAAATGTTCAATATGTTATAGATCTTTATATATAGTAATTTAAAATATGATAAGTTTTCCTTACGAGGAAAATTAAAGTGAGATTTGTAGAACTCATATATAATTTATAAGAGCTGTTACCATTTATTTCTAAACCCTTTTTACTTATTGAGCTAGCCTACCTAGTGGAGCCTACATATATGGAAAGAAGAGTTCACAAATAAGATGTCCGCATTAAAAATGACTTTGAAATGACTTAAATCTAGTTTTATTAAAAATGAACTATCTTAAAATATTTTAAATTTTATTTTTATTATAATTACCTTGCTAATCAAGATGAAATGGATAAAATTCCATCACATTAACAAATTCATAGTTATCCTAATCCATTGTTTTTACTTTTGTTTATATAAATTTTAGGTAATGGGGCCCTCTTAAATGTGAAATAACATTTGTATCTAATATAAGCTACACCAATTGTAGTTCATGTATATAAATAATAACATTCGTTGTTGGTTATTTTGACTAGTACAGTAAAATAATTCATTTTAAATAAAATTACATGACATTTTTATGCTTAATAATATGATTATGTAACTACTATGCCTTTGTCAAATTATATATATATATATATATATATATATATATTGACACATAAAATTGATAAATATATAGTTTACTATACTTAAAAAGTATTGAATTAATTAATCCAAAAAATATTAATAGGTTTTGATAAATTTTATGACTTGATTCAAGAGTCAATTATAAAATTAGTTGTAATCTATGGAGTTTGATTCAATCGACTAGGAGATTTTAAAGTTAAAAATAAAAAAATGTTTAAAACTATGATATAGATATCCTTTCAAGTTGGATTTCTCTTTGCGGTTCTTTCATTTAGTTATTTTGATAATTTAATTATAAATATTATGATGAACTTTTATAAGAAGGTAAGTACATAATTTTTATAAAAATTGAAGTGTGATTCCTTTAAATTGAATCAAAATTTAATTTTTACTCCTGTAGTGTTGGGGACGCTTGAATAAGAACCCAATTATTAATGTTGTTTATATATTTTATTTGAGTCAAATCTTGAGTCTACATCTTACAGTATATTAAAGAATTACGTGCATCTTTTGTGTGGCATTGTTGGTGAAATCAGGCCGATTTAAGCCTTGAATCGGTCTAAGCTAAATCAGGCTCGGATTGGCTGATTCACCTTGATTTCGACTGATTCAAAACCGATTCGAAATTGAGGTAAATTGAGTAGAATTAGATTTTATAGGTAAATGACTAAAATTCGTCAGGTATGATATTAAATATATTATTTAAGTATTAAAAATTAAAATTTATATTTTAAAAACTTAAAATTATTAATATTATTTATATATTTTATTTGAGTCAAATTTTAGTCAACATCTTACAATATATTAAAGAATTATGTGCATCTTTTGTTTGTGGACATATCATCACGCTATTGCTTCTGTGGTCAACTCTAAGCCTCGTGTCATCGAACATTAACACCGCTCCTTCGCCCCCTTCCCCAGCTCACCTCACCTTCCTTCTTGACGGAGATCAAGATAGAGAGAGCCATGGCAGACAGGGAGCACAATCGCCGGCCTTGGAGGCATCTCCACGGCAAGGTGGTGATGGTGACCGGTGCTTCCTCCGGCATCGGCAGGGAGCTCTGCTTGGATCTCGCCAAGGCCGGTTGCATGGTGATCGCCGCTGCCAGGTGGACAGACTACCTCCAATCTCTTTGTGAGGAGATTGAGAGGCTCCATGGCCCGTCGTCTTCCTCCTCGGCGTCGGAGTATGTTGGCAACGCGGCCGCCGCGGTGGCACTTGACGTGACGGCCGACGGAGCTGCCATTGACGCCTCGGTGCAGCGGGCTTGGAAGGTGTTCGGGAGGATTGATGCTTTGGTTAACAACGCAGGAATTCGAGGTGGGTTGATGCCATTTGATCAGGCAATTGTTTATTTTCTTATATGTTTCCATCTGTTGATGTTAATGGTGTGATGGAATTAGGGGAGCTTTGGTGAATGATTACAATGTGAAACATAGAGTTAGGATCTGTGTTGTCGATGACCCAATAAGTTTGTTTGGAGTTTTGTGAAAGATTGAAGGAATTGAGGTCGGGAATAGGTGGTCGGAATAAGGAAGATAGCAGAGGAGAAATGGTAGTCTAGTTGAAAGGGAAAGAGTGGTTCCAGTGGAGGCATCATTGAGGCATTCAACCAATTGCTTTCAATAAGCAAAGCTCGGACTCTATGGTTGGTATGAACTATGGAACACTATGAAAACTTTGCTATTGCTCTTCCCTACCGAAGTGATCAATATAAAATTTCTACGTTAACAAAAATTATAATGAGTGACTTCCACTTTCCTTTTTCATAAATTATATCTGCTTAGTTTTTCCGTCTTCATATAAGATTCCATGCTAGTATTTCAATTCTTTCCGATTTGACTTGTATGTGTAATATTTTAAGTCTGAGTTAGAGCAAGGAAATTGCCCTGAGCCTGCCGAGACCTTTAGTCCATTCCAAGTCTATCCTTCTAAATTGATTGAAAGTCGAAAGTAGGAGTTACCTGCCTTCATTGAGTAGAAAAAATGACCTTGCCCATCTCCCTTATTTCCATCAAGTTATAGAAAGTGCCACTGTTATGTTGTTGACAAGAAATTCAGAAAAATTAATATCATGCGCAAATTTACTCTCTAAAATAATGTAAACCCAATTGAAAAAATCAATGAAAATAGAAAGTTCTCCTTTAACTTGTTGTTTGACTACGATTTACAGCAGAAAAAAAATTGATGGTAATTCTACTTGAATTTTTTATCAGGAAGTGTGTCTTCTCCACTGGATTTAACAGAAGAAGAATGGAACAATGTTTTTAAGACAAATCTAACAGGTTATTGGCTGGTATCGAAGTCTGTTTGCTGTCGGATGCGAGACTCAAACATAAGAGGATCGGTGATCAACGTTTCTTCCATTGCCGGGCTTCCTCGTGGGCAGCTTCCACATAGTGTTGGCTACTCTGTTTCAACAACAGGCGTGGATGCCATGACCAGGGTAAGTTATAAATCCTCCTCTATAATTTTTTCCTTCACATTCCCATCAAGAAAAAGGTAGATTGTTAACACAACCAACTTGGTAATATTTATTTTTCATGTAAATTTGATTGTAGGTGATGGCTTTGGAGTTGGGTGTGTACAGGATTAGAGTGAACTCAATAGCTCCCGGATTGTTTAGGTCGGAGATAACTGAGAATCTCTTGCACAAAAACTGGCTAAACAGAGTTGCAGAGAGGATTGTGCCTTTGCAAACGTTTGGTACATCCGATCCTGCATTGACATCTCTACTCCGGTATCTGATTCATGATTTATCGGAGTATGTCACAGGCAACATTGTTCAAGTCGTCGATGCCGGCATCACGCTTTCTGGTGTCCCCATTTTCTCATCCCTTTAAGAGCTACACCTTTTTAGTCATGGCCAGTTCAGGAGCCATATGAATCTGGCTTCCATTTGTTGGTCATTTTCATAGGAGAAAGGAGGGCATCAAATTAGAAAGGTTCATTTGCTGACGGAATGGAAGTTGTAGGTGTTCTTCCAACTCTTAAGATTGTATTGAGTCCAAATTTTGTGGCAGCTTGCTCTCTATACCAAAGATTGAAAAAATATACGATCATGAAATTACAATTGCCCTTTTTTTAACGTTGTCAAGGGGTCGAAAAGGTTTCTGCTCCTCAAAAATTGAATCGAGGTTTAACTTGTGGAGGAAGTGAAAAGAAGGGCAACATCATATATTGGTAGATTTTTCTCGAGAGTTTTATCATTCTTTTCTTCTATTCTTCTTTTGTTTCGTTATTTATGATTAATGTACTGATTATCATGATGTTTTAATTTATTTTATGGGGTGATTATTTATTCTAGGACAAATAATAGATTTTATTTGCAATATTAGATAAAATTATTATATTTTGTTTATTTGTTATTGTGATAGGTTGATTATTCTATTTTATTCTTAATGCTCCAAAAACCTTATTAACTTTTGTTAGAATTTGTAATAAACACATATATAGAATAATTTATAGATATGTAATACACACACACGCACATATATTTGTTGCTATAAATAGCTGATTGAGGAATTATGTTTAATGTATTGTTTGAAGATCAATTGCATAGAAATATAATGACCGAATTTGAATGATAAGTTGTAATAAGATGTGGCAGCCAGTTTTAATTACAGTAGTTTCCTTGGTTATCTAGACAAAATTATTAATAAGTAGATGAAATAAATAACTACAATAATTTCATGCAAATAATTGAAGTTGAACATCCTTGATCCAATTTCTTGAAGTCGACTTATGTCCTGAGAATTATTGGTTAATTAATTTTTAGTCATTTTTGGTTTAGTTTAAATAAATTGTCAACTTCTTGAAATTGCATTCTAGTTAAGTAAATTAATTACTTTGAATAGGCTAAGAATTTGAGAATTATTTAATTGCTCTTTAAGGAAACAGTACTCTAGTCATCATTTCATTATTTCTTCAAAAATGTACTCACTCAAATATTATTTTCACAACAGGGTTACAATCTAGGGATGACATTGCAGGCTTTTATAAAAGAGACTATCATTCTTCTTTAGCATAAAAAGTCAATTTGACTTTTGATGACCTTACTTTTGAAATTGATTTAGTGTATTCTCCATCCTTCTAAAAGAAAGTATTTGAGATGCACATGTTATATGCAAAAGAAAACTTAAGGATTGTTGTTTCTGCTTCATTCTTTTAACAAAAATCATGTCTTTCCATGCACAGATTCGAAGTCATTATTGTGCACACCAATATGACTATTAAAATCCCCACCGAGCAAAATATATTTTCTTTGCTTCTGGTGAACCAACTTGAGGGGCATAAGCGCTCACAACATCGATGATCTCATTCCCAAATACTAGTTTAACATTAAACTATCACTTGCTCTGCACACATTACAATGGTTTATAGGAGGTCTTGCTGAATCACAATTCCAACTTCATTCCTATTTGTTGTCTTAGCCATGTAAAAAAGTTAATCAACCTTGCCTTTTTCCCCAGTATACTTGATTTCTGGTGGGCATGCTACATCAATCCTCCTGCACCTTAAAGTAACACTACATGAAAAGTGCCATATGTAGCCACCAAAAACATTCGAATGAGAATGAGATAGCCTTTGCCTATTGGACATTGCAACTAGGCCTTGTTGCTTTGTCGCTTCCGAGGGACACCCTAGCTCGCCCCTGGCACACTTTTTGCCGTGGCCGGGACGTTTAGTTGTAGCGCGTTGCTTGTGGGTGATGCCCTACCACAAGCGTGAAGAATTGGAAGTTTTGAATCCATAATATATTGATTGCAAAGTTCTATTAGTTGGATACCATTCTTGATGCTATTCTCGTCCTCCTTTATTCCGGGCTAAGGATTAGCAATGCGAGATCAAGTAACAGAGAGCATGAGCACGAGGCTGAATAAATTCCACCCAAAAATTTTAACAATTTTTTTTTAATTTAAATATATTTGACATAGTTTGAACCATGTCAAAATTGTGACAATATTTGTTGAAATATTTTTATACATTTGACACAGTTCTAACTGTGTCAAAGCCATGAGATTTTTAAAAGAAAACATTAATTTATTTTATGTGGTTTTTACCAGGTCAAAAGCGTGGCAATTTTTTTCCAAAAAATGTGTATATATTTGACACAGTTTTTGGACATCCTAACGTTTTGATAATTTAACTCTATAAAATCTCTAAGAGAAGATTTGGAACTCACTTGGTAAATAATTCAATGTGGAAGAAACTACAAGTGTAAGCACGGAGTTCAACTGATCAACTAGGAGAAGTGTAAGCATGGAGTTCGTCCAACAATCGGCAGATTGATCATGACTAATTGTATAGGATACACAATTTGGAGGACTTCGATAGGGACACTTCCACAGATTGATCGTAGCGGATCGTTGATTTGTAGTGGACAAAAGGTTATCACAGTTTTACTTAAGGTTATATGTAACACCCGACATCCGGTTCACGCTAAGGAACTGAACTGGAATGTCACTGATCCCAGTTAGATCAGCTAACCCGAGCCCAACTCTGGAGATGTATTCTCGGCGTCTTGACATTGAAGATGTTTATCATTATGTATAGATGAATGCACGGAACCCTAACATGCTATTACATGAATGACATGACAACTAGTTTACCACACAAAATAACTATGATAAAGTCAATAACAATTTTCGAAAATAAAACAGACAAGATTTCCCTTAAAAGTGTAATTAAAGTCCGCCCTGTCAAATCAATATGTATAAATATATATAAATATATCACGTATTGATATTCACACAAAATTCTAATTCGCTGCATAATTCATTCTAAATCTTAGGTCTCGACCCATTTGTGTATTCTAATTATTTTTCACATTATATGAATTCAATTGTCATACCTTACATCACATCACTCTTAATATAATGACAACATAACTAAACATTAACACTTTATTGCCTGACATGTGTGCAAGAGACATCACTGCTCCTCCATCCTAATTGGCTCTTCCTACCCCTGATTATCACCTACATATATCATAAAAACACGAAAGTAACAAGCGTTACTAGTCCAAAAATATAACTAATATCAAACTGACTATGAGAGCAAACTCTTATATGAAAGAAAACATTTTCGTGAAATCTCTGAAAGGTATCTACTGAACTGAAATCATCTTTAATTGAAATGATCTATTGTTGGTGATGCCTCTTTCAACATTTTCTCATTTCACTTTCTGGTCCCTTGGGATTAGTGTCATATCCTAAGCCCTTTTTCTTACTTACTTCCATACCCACTCGTATAGTACAATTGTCGGTTCCTGCTTACGACTGGCACATGCTAATTGCGTAGCATGGTTGTCGGCGGCTTTGAATGGAAGATGTTACTAGCATAACATAGTTGTCGGGATTCCTGGCTTACGACTAGCGCATGCTGCCTGCGTAGCATGGTTGTTGGCAGCTTCGACTGGCTCATGCCACTTGCATAGCATGGTTGTTGAGATTCCCGGCTTATGATTGGCACATGCCACTTGCGTAGCATGGTTGTTGGAGGCTTCAACTGGCTCATGCTCGCTCGTGTAGTACGATTATTGAAAAATATGAAAACTATATATATATAAGTCTTGGTAGGGATTTATATAATAGGCCCGAGGGCAACTTGTCGAGGATCTTATTTTCGAAAACATACTCGAGGGATCTCATCCTTGAGGGTTATTAATCTAGAAAATCTATCGATTAAATGACCTAGATTAAGTGGAATCCAATAAAACACCACTCAACTCGTCCTACAATCTGTAAAAATAAATCATGATAGAATAGAGCAATAAATCAGAGGCAAGTCCTAAACGGACCTAGTAGAAGCTCTGGCATGTCTTAGTGCCTAAACAGTGAGCTCCTACTTTGTATCTAATTGTCAGTCATGTGGTGACGGCGACGAGGTTGTGGCTGGTTGAGTGAGGATCGTGGGAAAAGAGAAGGAAGAAAAAGAAGAAAGAAGTTGGGTGAGAAGGATGGTGATGGCTGAATGATGACAGTGTTAGAAGTGTGGAATATATAGATGTCGAGGGGAAGAAAACAAGTGGTCAGTGAGAAAAATGAATAGTTAGTTGAGAAAAACTAATGCTCGTTTCACAAATGGTCATCTCGTAATTAAAACTTAGCTTGAATGAAAATAATGGTCGAATCGACTGGTTCAAATTATAAAACTTTGATTCAAATCACGACTTTTACACTACAGATCAGGCGATCGGCATTTCCCCAATTTAGCCCAAAGACAGATCAAATCATGATATTATAATTCGAAAAGCTATTTATTGAAGTATTCTGTACAAACTTTAAGGAAACAGGTTTTAACTCTTAAGGAGGCTTAAGACATACATTTTACTAAAATTCATATAATACATGCTGAATGCTTCTGAGCGAGCACTCTGAGCCACAAGAGAGGCAATACCTCCCTTCTAACTAAGAGGGTGATTTTCATATGCAATGATCAGTTTGAAAAATGCAACACCCCCAATGCAGCAAAGAGGTTGAGTTTAAAGGATGCAAATGCATAATTTGATTCTTATACTTATGTTCTATAATTAAGTTAGGTAACTTATTATTGAATGCTGATGAATTACAGTAAAGTAAACATTGGGTCATGGTTACCTGTTCCACATACCATGCAATGGAATTTAGAACATAGAGGCATCATTAAGTGCTCAGGCATCATACCTTAATTCTATGTCTTCACGTGGGTTTCTTACACGACATGGCTCGTAAGTTCGTCCAACCCATATTTTTCTGGTACATATACAACTGCAACTAAATAGGTTTTGTGCAATTAAATGCTCATGGTCATGTTCTTTGAGGGTTACACATCCTGTGAGTGATTGTTAGCATTTGCCTTAAAGTTAATACTTCGTGTAATAATAATAGTAAAATAATCTAAAAAGAGACTCGTATGTAAACAACCATCACATAACCCAATTCAAAATCATATATGGTTCATGGGAATTCAGGGTACATGCCCACAATATAATACAAACCATATATAGTACTAAATATATATAACATGTTCATAATAATGGGCCACAACACCACCATGAGCTACAGATTTGTGCGCCTAAGCTGGCCAATGCTACGGGACATCACCTATATAGATATAGGGAAAACGTCAGTAATCAAAGTTTTATTACCGCTCCAAAATAAATACTCTAATGGCTTTGGAACAGTTGTTAAGTTAGTGTCATAAATTTTGAAAATATTTTGCGTTGTGCAGTACCCTCTTACATAGCACTACTTTAGGATTTAAAGGAGTACTAGTGCAATTCATACTACCCGTATATTACTCTTTTGATCATAAGACCAAGGCTTAGGAAGAGGCTTGTATAAGATAGTTTCTAGTGTTTAGCCTTCAAAAACCATCAAGGGATCTCAACCTTATTAAACTTGTGGAGAATTCGGCTATGTGGTTCTATATCAGAAGGATATGATAAAATGCCGTCGATGTTGTTTACATCTAAAATGTGATTAAACCTTGATACTAAAGGAGTCAAGCAGAGATAAGCAAAGGAGTCCTAGGGATCAGGATGAGTGGAGCTCTGAATCCTAGGTGGATGAGCTCATCTAGCATATTTTAACACAAGATTAAACCCAAATCATAATCGGATCATATCGGCATGCAAAAAGAAGCAAGGCCTCAACAGATGCACAATACTAAAATGCTTCTTATCTTTTTTAGTGGAGTGTTAAACCTTATTAGGTAACCTTAATTAAAGTTTAGGATTGCAAGTACACTTAGTGGAATAATCCCTGAACGAATTTAACCAGATGATTTTTAGACGGACCAAACGATATCCGAATGGGTTGAAATTTGGAATGGTATGCCATTACACTCTAATGGTTAGTTATAAAAATTACCAAGTGATGACCCATGGCCCAACATGGTAAACTAGGCCTGTTAAGGTCAGGCTAAAGTGATGGGAACAATATTTTTGGGCAGCACATTAATTTTCCTAAGGCTTGTTTACGGGTGTGGAGAGTCCAATTGGGCTTAGGTAAAGAGGAAGAGTTATCCAACATCGTGGGCTTCAATCCTGAATTTTGTGTCCAAACTCCAAGCATTTAGGCTTGAGTGGACTTGGGAAAGGAAGGCGTTAGCTAGGTACTTCTGGAGCTGGCTAGACCTACATGACTTGGGAAACTTCTACAAAAAAATTTACTGAGCCATTGGCAACCAAATTTTAGGGTGATATTTTTGGCACAAAAAATAAGCTCTGGGTGAAATTTCATGCAATTGCAATAGTAAACAATGGGGCATTTAGATTTTATATCCAGATTTTAACACAAGATTAAACCCAAATCATAATCGGATCATATCGGCATGCAAAAAGAAGCAAGGCCTCAACAGATGCACAATACTAAAATGCTTCTTATCTTTTTTAGTGGAGTGTTAAACCTTATTAGGTAACCTTAATTAAAGTTTAGGATTGCAAGTACACTTAGTGGAATAATCCCTGAACGAATTTAACCAGATGATTTTTAGACGGACCAAACGATATCCGAATGGGTTGAAATTTGGAATGGTATGCCATTACACTCTAATGGTTAGTTATAAAAATTACCAAGTGATGACCCATGGCCCAACATGGTAAACTAGGCCTGTTAAGGTCAGGCTAAAGTGATGGGAACAGTATTTTTGGGCAGCACATTAATTTTCCTAAGGCTTGTTTACGGGTGTGGAGAGTCCAATTGGGCTTAGGTAAAGAGGAAGAGTTATCCAACATCGTGGGCTTCAATCCTGAATTTTGTGTCCAAACTCCAAGCATTTAGGCTTGAGTGGACTTGGGAAAGGAAGGCGTTAGCTAGGGTACTTCTGGAGCTGGCTAGACCTACATGACTTGGGAAACTTCTACCAAAAAATTTACTGAGCCATTGGCAACCAAATTTTAGGGTGATATTTTTGGCACAAAAAATAAGCTCTGGGTGAAATTTCATGCAATTGCAATAGTAAACAATGGGGCATTTAGATTTTATATCCAGAGTTAGAGAACCAGGGTTTCACCCTGCATTCCTGTGCACTTTAGAACACATGATTAACTAATTGCATGAATGATTTTTAATTAAGCCCACAATTTAAATGTTTGTAGTAGACACTTAGTGAGACCTGATATAATTTTTATAGATTTTATTAGCATCTTTTAGCAATCTAACCAACAAGCACATTCTCACGGTAGGACCTATTACATTAACAACACAACAAGCACACAACATAATTAGAGGTTTTGTTCAAGCCCTTAATGCTATTATTTTATCATAGTGATTTAACAAGAAATAGATAACATTCAAACCTACAAAAATAGAAAAGATAACATTAAAATATTAATTAAAGGGTTAAAAAATTGGCAAAAGTTGTCGAGTAGACTACTGGAAATAGTAAAGTCATTGCCTTTTCTATTTTGGCTCACATACATATTCATATAGGCCATATCAGACAAAACATGCCTCATAAAACTTGCATATCAAGCTCTTATGACCATAACAAGACCAAGATCATGTAAAAATATAACCGATAATATGAGATATGAATTTTCTACTAAAATAGCACATATCCAAGTATATAGATCTTGTAAAAGTAATAACTATTTTCATAAACATTAAAATGATATTATTCACCATCTAGCTACTTCTAACAAGTAAATATACATGCAACAAATGCAAGAAAAATACAAGCATATACAAAAAATCACAAACAAAGCACACAAACATGTAAAAGTGGTAAAAAGAATAGATCTTACCTTAAGGGTGTCCAAGGGAGGTCTCTTGGGGTTTCCTACCCCAAGAGCTACAATCCAATGTAATATTTCTTCTCTGAGCCAATAAATATTTATTACTAACTTTTTCCCTTAAATGTATTAATTCAAGTCAATTTTTTTGTCTATTTTTCTTTTGTATTTAGTACAACATCTTAATTATATTAGAAAATTTAATGAATAATTCAATACAATATATTATTGTATTCATTTATTACATTCACATTGATAAATTTATTCTTTTAGAGTAACTTTAATGTCACTTCATAATATTCAATTTATTCCTACTTTTAAGAGGTTAAAGGTATATTTAATCAAGTAAAGTATGAAATGGGCAACTTATGGACAATGTAGACAACAATATGAAGGCAGTGTTAATTAGTTAGACCAAAGGTTCGATTAATGGCTTGAAGGTAAGAGGTTTTGGGTAAGGAATTCTCGATCAATAATTGTCTAGGAATTAAATAGTCTTAATGTTTGGGTTGTGAGCAAGGGTAGTTTGTTTATGGACAAACCTATATAAACATGTTTGTCTAAGAAGTTTACAATTATAGACCACGTAGGAGAAATAGGGGTATATTTGGTATTATAAAGAAGTTACACTTATATATAAGTAACTCTTCTCATAATTCTCAAAACCTTATTAGATCACATTTTTTCTAGCTTCTCAATCATCGATCATCCATGAAGAGATTTTTTTTAAGAAGATTGACAGCAGCGAAATAGTTGGTAATAGGATTCAATAGGAAATTCTAAATCAAGGTTAGTAATAAATCTAGTCCAATTAATTGCTCATGTCATTGCATATCACATGAGTTGTTGCTTTGATTTGATGTTTGATATAGTGATCTTTAATGAATGGAGTAGATTATGAATTTTATATGCAATGGGTTTAATTAGAATAGGTTTGATTTCACTAAATAAAACTTTTGGGAATTAATCATGAATTTTTGTAACATAATTTCATGGTTTATTTAATTAGAAGTCTTAATTTTGGTGTTGTTTTGATGAAAATATAATTTATTTATGTTTGATATATATTATGGTATCAATTTATATATGATTAAAATAAAAAGACCAAGTTTTTATGATTACTTTCGCTAGTTTGTCGGGACACGAAATTGTCGCCGCGAATGCAAAAGCCGTGGCGGTAGTTTAAGTACAGTTCAAGGCCATGGTGTTCATACAAAATAATTAAATTTTGAATTTGATTAATTAAAATCAGAACTAATCAATTAATTTAAGGTTAGTTGGGTATTTTTGAGAATCTGTTGAACTATGCTTCATGTACCATCAATTGGGTGCATGCAATTGAGTGGTGTATGAACATCATTCTTAGATAATAATGATTTTTAAATTAATACTTAAATAATTACTAATATAGTTGACTAAGATTTAAGTAAAATTTTAATTAATTAATTTCTATTCCAACAATACTTATTATATGTTCCTTATGGATGCTTATCGATGTATTACGCATTATATAGGTTCAGTTATGCATGCATTATAGTTAGAGTAGTTTTCAATATTAATATAGATATATTACTATTCAGACTAGCAAATCGTCTCAGTCTCAAGCTGAGCTACGGATTAGCAGAGCAAGGTGGCAGAAGTATAAGGTCCCATAGCATAGATCTATGATTTTAATATATTTTGATATGTTTTCATGTTTAGTATGTTAAGTAGCAAATTATCATGATTTAGACTTACTAAATTAACTTAATGAAGAAATAAGACTTAATTTAGTAAATTCATGACAAGACAAGTTCAATAATTAGATCTAATTTTCTTGACGAGGTTAACTAAGATCCAAGTAATCAAGACCAGTTATCAGTTATCAATATCAGTTATCAAATTTTGGCTACCTCTTGAGGTTGTCTAGGTAATTTTATCAGACCAATCAATAGATCTAATATATGGTAAGTTGTGGAGCACACCCCTTAAACAATGGCCACTCTTATAAGGCTTTTGTCGAGGACGACACATATGATCACTTGTGTATTTCATGTTGAGATACTCTCGGGGCACTGGTTTTCTCCGAAATTGAGTGTTGACTCCAAACTTCATGTGAAGAAAACATAATTATGAGACCATGTTGAATCACAGGCTATGTTTCCCAATTAAATTAGACTAAAACACCAAACTAATTTTACCAGTGCTAAGGGCTAGCTACCCAAGGTGCTAAAATTAGGTAGTTCATGGATTCCAGATAGTTGAATATACTTCTTCTGAGAATGGTTAATTATATTCAACGAATGACAAGCAAAGAAGTAACAAGTTCAGTTAAGTTATGTTCAGAGCAAACAAGTAAAATGTTCAGTTAGGTTATGTTCAATTTCAGTTTTCATGCTTATGCGCATGTTTTTATGTTCATACTTAACATGTCAACACTAAAATGGCTTATATTGGCTAAGACATATTGGCTCTCACCTTTGTGGGTGCCGGTTAGTAGGTGTGTTGGTGTTACAGCTAGATTGGAGATTATGATCAGCCTAGGAGTCCATTCTTTCCTTTAATGTTTTCCTTAATAAACTAAAAACATTGTTGAGTATAAGAACTCAAGTCAGTTGGACAACTGTAGTTATGATTTTGATTTATATGCTTATACTATCAGGGATTATGGTAATGCTCAAATAATTTTTAGTTTAATTCTACTTTGCTTATATTGTTAATCTTTTATACGTCATGTTTACACATGCCACGTAAGTAACGGCTTCGGTCTCAATCAAATCCCTAAGTATGCATGTCGGGGCTCGTTACACCCCAAGGGCTAGGCTTTGCTTGGAGAGGCCTAGGAGAGGTTGTAAAGGGCTGGTGAGGAAGAGGGAAGGCAAGGGAGAAAGGAAAGGTCAGAGCAATAATAGTTAAATTGGTGAAAAGCTTGCAAATGAGGCCCTATTTATAGGTAGAAAATAGCTCCAGCACAAGGGTGTTTGGAAGGCGCCTTTGCACTCGCCTCTATGAAGCTAGACCATGAAAAAGAATGGGCTAGGTTCATGCACACTATTGCTGAACCAAACCACATGTGAAGGGTCAGGTCTTGGTGCAAGGGCGCTAGGTAGGCACCTTTGTGCAGTAGACAAAAGGTGGGGAGTTTAAATTTGGGCATAAGGCGGCTTGGTCAGTGCCTTTGTGCCCATACTTAAACCATAACCTATGAAAACAATGATGCAAAGGGGTTAGAGGTGCTTTTGCGACCTCCACTTTAGTGTTCGCACCCTAGGGAAGTTGGGGTGATCTCAAGAACCATGTCGTGGTCTTGAAAAGGCTAGGTTCAATTGAAAAAGGTTCCAAACGCACGACAACCAAATTAGAATAGCAAGGAACTTGGTCCTAACATCTAACTAAACTCGGCTCAACCAAACAAAAAATGAGAAGGCTGGGCATGTAGCATCAAAACAGGGCTGCTGAACACTGAATGAGGCTAGGCCGGGCAAACATAAACCATTAAACATAAAAAAACCTTTGGTAAGAAGGGCTAGATCCAACAACTTGATCCAGCTAAAGACTAAACAGGCTAAAAACCATTAGACAAATAGGCTGAGTTTTATAGGCATATCAATCGGCTACTCATTATTGATGGATAGATTGATTGGCAACTGAATGATGAGACTTTTGCCATTACTAGCCATTTGAGAGGATGATGTGGTCAGTTCAAAGTCATAACGATTTCTATTCTTAGCTAATAATTCATGGGCTATAAATAATGCCTTTGGGAGTGCATTTGGAGCATCTCTTGGGATTTGCAAGCTTTGAACAGTATGTTTTGATCAAATTGGTATGCAAACTCTTTGTTCCTTCAGTGTCATGTTAGAGAGAGTTTGAAAAAGATATTGGCAATTCGGTCATTGATCTTGTGACGTTTTACTCAAGGTTTTGAACTTGTTTGTAATCTTTCAAGGTTCTGGAAGGGAATATGGAGTTCTTAAGGTGTGAAGGTATTTGGATTGTTTTCCTTCAAGGTGTTAAGATGGAATGGTTGCCTTGAAGGTGTGGAGGTGTATTGATTGCCCCAAAGGAATTGGAAGTGGATTGCTCATTTGCTCAAGGAAGAGCTGGTGAAGGTGTAGGCTCTTTTACTTGTAGAATGGCTTGGAGAATGTAAAACCTGGGCCTTTCGCATCGGTTCGGTCTCGACTTGGATCAAGTTGTTTGCCCGACCCTTTTTTCACATGCATATATATAGTGTGGTATGTGTGAGGCACGATCTTCATCTCCCCTGGTGCTCAGCGCAACCCGGTTGGATATTATGCTGTCTCGGCCTTTATCTTTGGTTTTTTTAGTCAAGTCTTGATAGGTTTAGGACTGTATTTTTTGCGTTTCTATAGTATTTGTTGTGTGTTTGGAACCCCTTTCAGACCATCCTAACCCTTGTTGGACTTGTAGTGCAGTTCCCAAGGCCTCTTAGCCACTTTAGTGTGAAAAGCCTAAGTTTTAGGGTTTTGGGTCAACCTATACCTCATTAGGTATGACACTCAGACCTCGTTAGGTGTGACACCTTACCTATGGCATCACCAAGTCATCCCTTGGTGGTTAGAGCTTTCCCTTTTCTTTAAAACCACCCTCTCCTTCCCCTTTTCACTCATTTCTCTATCCCCTCCAACCCTCATCCCTCTCCTTGGTCACTATTCTTCCTTCCTTGTCCACTTTCATCTCCCTTCAAGCTCTCCATGGCTAGCTAATGCCTAGGGTTGTAGGTCTTGGGGTGGGAAACCAGAGGAGACCTCCCCTTGGTTTATTGGGGGTAAGCTCTCTTCCCATCCTTGCTTCTTGTGTGTGTTTGGTACTAGATCTGCCTAAGTTTCTGCTTGTTTTGTATTTTTTTAATGATTTTTACCTTGTAGCGGGTTGAGTTAGGAGTAAATAAGTAGTAGTTTCATAATTTTTTATTGTGTGAATTAATTGTTACCTATTTTTAAATGCACGGTGGTCACTATTTTGTACATATCTGGTAGAAAATTCACATGCCATGTTTTAGAAGAACTTTTTGCTTACTATTCACTTTGCTATGTTCGTAACATCAAGATATACAACTTTGATGATCATATCATTGTCTTATATAGTTTGTATGATGCAATAGAGGTGCTAAACTTGGTGAAATATGAGAGCTTTCAAGGTCCCTATGACCTAGCCATACATTTTCCCAATCTTTACACCTTGATGCATGTTGTTGATGATGACCACCTTATGCATGCCTATTGATATGAATGTGGGATTATTTATGTAAATATTTCACACTAAGATAACCAATTAAAGGACATGAACAAAACCCCTAGTTTTTTAGTACTCATACTATGACATTTGTATGGCTTACCATACTCAGAGATCATGCTCTATTGTGAGCTAATTACAAGAGATTAATAAAATCTATAAACATTAAGATTAGCCTTACTAATTATGTACTAGAAATTTTTAAGTTTTTGTTTAATTTATAACTCATTTAGATGGTTAGTTTGATCGGTTTTTTGGAGTGTGCCTAAATGCAGGATTAAACCCTACTTCCATAACTCCGGATGTAAAATCTAAAATACTAGACAAATGGTGCTGAAATTGCATGAAGTTTGTCCGACACTTTAGGTTGTGTCCCTATAACACATATTAAAATTTGGGAGAATTTGACATAATAGATCTTGCGTTAGAATTTTCCAAAGTCCAATAAGTCTACCTAGCTCCAAAAATGACTTAGCTAATACCTCCTATTTCCGAGTCCAATTAGGCACAAATACTTAATGTTTGGACCTCCAATCTTATTGGATTGAAGCCCATGATGTTTAGCAGCACTACCCACTTACCCATGCCCATTTGAAGTCTCCACACCCTTCAATGATACTCAGTAAAATTGGTGCGCGGCCAAAGAACACTGTTCCAGCACCTTAGCTCGACTTAGTGGGCCTTGTTTACCATGGTGGCCCATGGACCTGAACTTGATAATTTTTACACCAACCCCTTCGAGTGTCAAGGTCCATTGGTCCAAATTTGATCCTATTTGGACACCATTTGGCCTGTCCAAAAAATTGTTTGATTAAGTTTGTTTGACAAACCATGGGCATGAGACTATTCAATAATGGTTCTTGCAATGCCAAACCCTTTTTTTGAGTCATGCACATGTGGAGGCATTGCCTCATTTTGTGTGCTAATGTAATCCGATCATGATTCGGGTTTCATCTCTTTTCTAGGTCACTCAGACTGAGCTTTCCAAGTTAGGACATGGAATTCAACTCATTCAAGTCCTTAGGACTCTTTCACTTCATCATTGTTTGGTTCCATGAGTGAGGTTTGCACCAAGTTTTAAATATAGGATAGCGCAGTGGTGTTCCCTTCAATGCCAGGTCGTTGAGCGGAATTTTTCCACACTATAACAAAACTTTAAGGATGTCACCCCTTGATGGTTTTTGAAGTGGAAGATCAAGAAAATTTATGATATAAGCTCCTACTTAAGCCTACTATGTAATAATAGGTAAATTTTTACAATTTTCACGAATATGAAAGTGAGTGGTATGAGTATGTATGAATTGTATTAGTACTCATTTTCACCCTAAATTAGTGCAAAGTAAGTAGGGTACTGTAAATGCTGCACATTTTTGGAAATCGTGGCACTACCATTGTTCTTAGCCATTTAAGTATCGTGGTGGGTAATATATAGATGATGTGCGGGCATTAACATAAGTATATATGTATGTAACTATGAAGCCATTGATTTGATCCGACATTTTTATTATATTTGGTTGTGTTGGTCTAAGCATATTGCCTGGTGATGTACTCTGGAAGTATTATAATTTCTCGTGAGTATTAAGATACTTATTGTCCAATATTATTTTATCATTAGTTATTTTTGGATTAGTAATCAAATATAATCAAATTTGTTTGATTACCAACAATTTTTCCTATATATATGTAGGTGTGTACTCACGTCTGTGACCAACGAAGGTGAGTGGATCGATATGCACATAGCAGGGGATGGTACCATGTGTATATACTATGCTGAGTGTTGTATCATATCTATGTATTGGCTTATATGACTTATGTATTTTGGGATTTTGGGACTTATATATGTTTGGAGCTACGGGCTACGTGATGTATGTATTATACTATGGGTGGGTGCCCAAAATCCTGTATGTTGTGATGGACATCTTGCGTATAAAGTGTGCCTTGTTGTTTATTTTATTGTTGTCATGGAGGGTGTTAACCTTGGGGTCCTCTAACAGTTGTCCGTAGTGTACATAAGCTTCAAAGTCTTGGAACATGATGATGAGCAAGTAACGTACACGAAACGTATTTAGCTACAGTTGTGTGTGTGTGTGTGATAGAGGAACATGGACTGGAGGAGCTTATGATTCATAATGTTTAAAGGGTCCACATGAAAAATTAGTGTTAGGGTATGATGCTCTGACATGCGATTATGCCTTATGTATTTAATGTTTGTCTTACTGCAGGAACAACATCATCTAATAATAAGTTGTCTAACTCAAGGGTTGAAACTAAGTATAAAAACTGGATCATGGATCTGTATAATGAAAAACTCACCTCTTAGTTACATTTGGGTGTTGCCTTCGTGTAGCTTAGAGTGATCATTACGTCTGTAAATTCACCATCTTAGTGCTAGGGAGGTGCTGTCTCGTTTGTCTTAAACCTCCTTGATGGTTGAGATCTGCTTATGTAATTGTTCGTCCAAATTTTTCACCGCACCCCTCGGCTCAATCATGATGGTTAACCCAGCCAGTCGTGGTTGAACCTGTGGTTATGCCTAATTTAATAGAAATAAGATACGTGAGATTTATTCGGAAGGAGGGAAAGGGGTGGAAGCCGGAACACCAAGCACCAAGGGGTGGAAGCCGGAACACCAAGCACCAAGGGGTGCATGTGTTGGCGTGCAGCACTTCAGCCGGGTGTCTATATAAGGAGATGTTATCCTTGTGTAGAGGGGGAGAAAAACAAAATCAGATCAAAAGTGATCAAGTGTGGGTGAGTGCCTCCCTGCGTGGAGATGTGAGGTAGTGTCGGGTAAGGGGGATTGCCGGTGTGTGGCTGCAACCAGCCTTGGTCGGGGCCAAGTGCTGGGCACACCCGGTAAGCTGTCGGTGCAGCGTTGTCCACCTGTGACCGAACCATCCAGTTCTATTCCAGCAGCCTCGAGCCTGCGTGCCGAGTGCTGGGGAAGTCCTGTCGAGTGTGTGTGTCGAAATGGCCATCCCACCGAGTGCATAAGAATTGTCTAAGTGTTATTGGATACTTGTGACTCTTTAGTCTCATCCCGCTGTCTCTTTGCGCGGCAAGGGCGCCTCGGTCCCACCGAACCCTTCCAACCCGACGCGGGAACACTCTAACCCGCACCAGCGGACGAACCCGCGCCCGAACATAAATTGGCGACTCCACTGGGGACCGTCAAGAGGTAGCAGTGCGGTTTGAAGAGATAGTGTGGATAAAAGAAAATGGCGCCGGAAACAAGGAATGCGACACGCCAAAGGAACGCGCTAATGAAGATGACCCATCCACATCAACTCAAGGAAGGCAAAGAGAATTGGAAGTAAACATGGAAGCAAGCCAGCACATTGCGGGAAATGTGCGAGAAAGAATTCAACAGCTGGAAGCAGTGTTGAATGAAGGAAATGAAGGAGGAACTACTCCAAGTAGAAGCATGATGAGACGGGAAGAAAATAGCCAAAGTCCAAAAAGCAATGAGGAGATGAACCAAGCATCACAAGTCGGACAAATACTTTTGACGCAATCAAATCAGCTAAGTGGAGGACAAGTGCAAAATGAAGCAATTGAAGAGAGATTCCGCCGAAGTGAAGAGTGGATGCAACGGATTGAGGATATGATGCAACAAGTGCTCGCCCAAATGCAAAGGGCTAGTGCTGCAACCGGGAGCTCGTCGAAAAGAGAAGACGACCTTCCCACCCAATGTCCAACAATGGACCAACCCCTGGAGGCTAGAAAGATGTTTTCAACCTCCACAAACCCAATTGGATCAACCTCATTCCCAGCTACCGAAACAACTACTACTACATTGAGGGATCAAGCCAACATCCCTCATGAAATTAAAAATTTTTCTTTGATTTCAAGTACTGAGTCCATCCACCAAACATCTACTTCATTGTCCAAACCAAGTTGGATGAAAGACTATCCAACTATGCAACCAAGTCGGACCGAGCATAGTTTGCTTCCCCACTCAGCATGGTTTCCACAACCACCATACTACCAGCCAACATACCCGTATCGGTGGTATGACCCTGCATTCTCTCAACAACCACCTTCCATGGTGTTCTCACCATCAATTGCAACCACAATGCCCATCCCAGCAATGCCAACAAGTCAAATACCAACCATACCAGTAGCACCAATGTCAGATATTTATTATGAAGAATTGAAAGCTGAAATGGATGCACAAGCCGCACTTATAAGTGCATTGATTGGGAAGAAAGACAAAGAATCAACTGGAGTGACAAAGCGTCTTCGTCCATTATCCGATGAAGTTTACACGGAAATTTTGCCGGAAAAATACAAGCGCCCAACTTTTACGAAGTTCGATGGAGACGGCAATCCGGGAGATCATGTCACAATTTTTGAAATTGAGTGTGGAACAATTGTGGCAAATGAAAAATTAAAGTTACAACAATTCCCGGCATCACTTAGCGGTAATGCCTTGAGATGGTTCAATAACCGCCCCTCTGGATCAATCAATTCATGGGATGAATTTGTTGAGCAGTTTACAGAACACTTTCAATCCATGGAAATTCCAGTGACAATAGAACACTTAAGACAGTGTCAAAGGGAATCAGGGGAAAGAGTTTGCAACATATGTGAAGAGGTTTAGAAGCCTCACATCTCAAATGAAAGAGACCCCTGACATTAAGGAGCTTGTGAAGATTTGTGCAATGAACGCCGGATCAGCTGCATGGTTCTTAAGTGGTGCACAATGCAACACTTTTGAACAATTGTTTGAAAGGATGTTGATTTTTGAAGAACTTGGAAGGGTTTCTGCTTCTCTGAAAAATGCTAAGGCATCAACCAATGCTGTCACTGAACTTGGAGAATCAAGTCGGGAAAAACAATTGGAAGGGCCAAGGAATAACAATGAAGATAGAAAGGCTGCGCCCCGACAACGGCGTGAATGGAGAAATATAGAAGATTACACCTTCAACACTAGAGATACTGAGAGATGGTTCGACGTGTTGAAGAGCAAAGGAAAGATCACTCCATGGATACCGAAGAATCCACCTAAAGCCGGAAGATGAAAAGAAAGAGAATTTTTGCCGGTTTCATCAAATGCTTGGCCATCCAACGGTGATATGTCGAGATGTGATGGAAAAGATCCAAGAGTTGCTGGACAAAGGAGATATAAAGTATAAAGCTGCTAATGCTAATGTGATGACAGTAAGCCACTTATCCTTACCAATGAAGTCTCATAAAGGAAAAGAGAAACAAGGAGAGGAAATGGATGTCCCGATGGCTAATGTTGAAGACACAAAGGTGTCGCCTGCTTCCACTATAGAAGATAAAGGATGTTCTACACCTCTATCAATCCAAAAGTTTGAAGTCCAAGCTAATCAAGGAAAAAGACTTTTCGAAAAAGATGAGCTTGATAAAGAAAAGATGGAAGATCAGCTTGCTGTCAGAACAACTTCAACACAAAAGGAAGTCAAGTCAAAGATCTCAAAAACAAGACTTCGCTTGATGTGCAGCTTTGGCGGAAAGATAGTAATCCAGGGAAGGAAGCAACACTACTTTGGAGGAGACACACGACTGGTTGTACTGGAGCATGATTGTTCTTATTCAAGTCTTGTCGCCCAAATCAGGGGTACATGTTCTACCAGCATCCCTTTGGTGATTAAGTGTCAGCTACCCGGTGAAAGCTTCAATTACCTTATCACAATCGCCAATGATGAAGACTTGGTAAATATAATCAAAGAACAAGAGGAGTTCAACACAAGTCATGAATCAACATCTCGTCTCCACTTCTTCGTGTCACCAAAGATGTCAAGATCGCAATCCAACCAGACATGGGACAAGAAGTTGGGGGCTCCAATCAAAATCACTGCTGCTAGAAGGTTTAAAAGAGAAGCAGCCAACAACTCAACAAATAGTAGGAGGCATCATAAAAGATCAAGGTCACCTCCATACTATGGGCAGAAGAAGTTTGATGCCCTAAGGAAAAATCCACAAAAAGAAATTTGGATTTGGAGGCCACGAGTGTCGAGTGAGAGAGTCACTCCTCAAGATCAAAATGATGGTCAATGGCCACACTATAACCCACGAGGAGTCACCTTAGGCTAAATTATGAAAAAAAAAAGAATGAAAAATGAATAAAAATGTTTTGCCGATTCTTCTTTCTCAGATTGCGAAAAATCGGCAAGGGGGCTGATGTTCGTCCAAATTTTTCACCGCACCCCTCGGCTCAATCATGATGGTTAACCCAGCCAGTCGTGGTTGAACCCGTGGTTATGCCTAATTTAATAGAAATAAGATACGTGAGATTTATTCGGAAGGAGGGAAAGGGGTGGAAGCCGGAACACCAAGCACCAAGGGGTGGAAGCCGGAACACCAAGCACCAAGGGGTGCATGTGTTGGCGTGCAGCACTTCAGCCGGGTGTCTATATAAGGAGATGTTATCCTTGTGTAGAGGGGGAGAAAAACAAAATCAGATCAAAAGTGATCAAGTGTGGGTGAGTGCCTCCCTGCGTGGAGATGTGAGGTAGTGTCGGGTAAGGGGGATTGCCGGTGTGTGGCTGCAACCAGCCTTGGTCGGGGCCAAGTGCTGGGCACACCCGGTAAGCTGTCGGTGCAGCGTTGTCCACCTGTGACCGAACCATCCAGTTCTATTCCAGCAGCCTCGAGCCTGCGTGCCGAGTGCTGGGGAAGTCCTGTCGAGTGTGTGTGTCGAAATGGCCATCCCACCGAGTGCATAAGAATTGTCTAAGTGTTATTGGATACTTGTGACTCTTTAGTCTCATCCCGCTGTCTCTTTGCGCGGCAAGGGCGCCTCGGTCCCACCGAACCCTTCCAACCCGACGCGGGAACACTCTAACCCGCACCAGCGGACGAACCAGCGCCCGAACAGTAATATTTGCACACTCGTAGTCTAATGGATAAATTTCTGAATTATAATATCAAGATTTGGTTCTTTGGGCCGAATTGAGGTGTTATAGAGAAAGAGGCACTTTGGCTCTTGGGTGAGCATGGATAAGGAGTGGGTCTTTCCTTCTTGTGGTTCTATACCTCTAGACTAATAGAGGTGTGCAACCTTCTTGACTTTAGAAATACAGCGTGTAAAAGAAGGTTTGTGAATTGCTTGTAAGTGTACAATTGTTGGCCATAGTGAAACAATGAAGATCTATCCTTCCCCTTAGATAAAGAAGGTCCAGGAGAGCAAATGTAGGAGTTTTCAACCATGATAAAAGTGTTGTGTCTCGTGTGTATCATCTCTATACTTCTCACTCTCTTGTGCATTTTATTTAATTGTGATTGTCTCTTTTTTACAATCACTTAACACTCTTTGTGTTTAACACATTTGCTTTAAAATGTTAAGTAAACAAGTTCTAATTATCTAAAGTTTTTTCATAGTTTGATTAGGTTGCCAAAGCAAGAATATTTATTTAATTTAGACTTAATTTTTTAGTTTTGTGTAGCTATTGACCCATGGTTTCGATGATGAAACACGTAATCAATGACCAGTAGCTTAGACAAGTACCAAGGATTGAAGACTAAAAGAGTTTGAAGAACTTTAGCTTTGTTTTAGAGTTCAATAGATTGATAGGCTACTGATCACGATAGAAGAGTAGGCAAATCATCGATTCGAATGCGGAGATCAATCAACAACTAAACAAGTTGTTCAAAGGATTTTAGTGGTGCATTTGGCAATCGAAGGATCGATTGGATTTAGAAAGTGACAGGTCATTTCTACTAAGGGACTTTGATAGAAGTTTGGGAAGATCGATCAGTTAATGAATTGAAGAGACTTAAACGATAGGAGTTGAAGTTCCAAACCTCTTTAAAAATTCTTTATGTTTGTTTTCTTTATCCTTTCTCTCTTGATTTTGCTCATTTGCTTTAGTTGTTTGGTTGTTTAGTTGCACATATTTAGTCTTTGATTATATTTCTCATCCAAAAAATTTGTGTTTTACAAGTTTGCTTTAGTAATTTATTTAAGTGATTCAATTCAAACTCATACACTTATATAATTTGACATCATTCTCTAATATTATAAAGGTTTTTGAATTAAGAATGTTATTTTACATATTGCACATTACATGCTTGTTTAAATTCTGCATTGATTAAAATTGTCCATTTGTTTCGATCTATTGGTAGTAGTAGGACACATGGGCAACCTAAGTTGTTTTCTTAAGTGTTATGATCTTATTATTAGTCAATACCTGCACAAAGACCTTACAGGTTTTACTTGCTTATTACTTTCGCTTATTTCTTATCCATCATCTATTTATGGTGCTAAGGATTAGTAAGATCTAATTGGTTTTATATTGTAATTTAAATTAGCTCTTCTATTATTAGCCCCAACCTTAACCGTCTATGGCAATTTATCTAGCTATCTTAACATATAATAAAAAACAACTTTTACATTTTTTTATGAGAGAATAATAAATGGCAAAAATTCATTGGTATTAGAATGTATCCCAATATTTAATTCACGTAACATAAAAACTTGTAAAACTTTTGATGACAATTAATTTGATTCACATAAATTAACTAAGAGAAGATGCCGTAAGAAGTCTATAAAAAATATAATTTGTTGCTAGTATGGGTCTTAATATTTAATTCACATGAATTTAGAACATAATAACTTTCCTAACTTTTGTTAAGAGTTTATATAATCACACGAATTATTATATATATATATATATATATATATAGGCAAAAGAGGTCTATAAAATGTTTATTCTCCCCAAGTTATGAGAGTGGCCCTTTCGTCATGTCCCATCTATATCATCTTAATATATAATAACCTTTGATGAGGGATCAGCAACTGATAAAATTTCATTATTTATTAGAATGGGTCCAAAAAAAATTATTCATGTAACATAAAAAATTATACAACGTTTGGGAATTTATTTAATTCACATAAATTAAGTACTAGAAGATTTCATAAGAGGTTCATAAAAAATATATATAATTAGTTGTTAGAATGAATCTCAAAATTTTTAATTCAAATGAATTTGTAACAGACTAACTTTTCTAAGTTTTGATAAGAGTTTAGTTACTTCAGGTGAATTAAATAAGAAAAGACATATAGTCGATGGAAAATTTTAATCATATTTTTATATTAATAGTGACAAACATATAATTATATGGTTTCTATACCGTCTTACTTATTTAGAGTTTTGAATTCATTTGGCATTACTTTTCCAATATTAATAATTCATTTATATTTCCATAGATTATCAGGTCATCTACTAATCCCAAACAATGATTCCCAATGTGCAAAAATAACTTATATATAAAATATCATGCTTATCAATCCAATCATTTCAAAATTAAATCTAAACAATAATAGACTAACTCGACTAAGGACGTCGTAGTCTAAACGGGCTTCTAAAATTCAGAACTGTTATCATTATCCGTTTCAAATGTAAGAACAATTGTTATATTTAAAAAATAAAAATCGACAATCAAGCAATGCAATAATTTCTTCAATCGACAGACCAAAATTAATAATTAAAATTTTATAATTAATAAATAAAACCATCATCTAAGTTAACTATAATATACTAAGTTGTAAAATTTATAAAAAGGATGATATAACGTGAAGGTATAAAATATAATTTTACCACAGATGGAGTTATATTCTTTGTTTGTAAGTATAACACCCTAATTCGAGTAATGATATTATAATTCGGGAAACTGTTAAATTACTGCTGATTTGGATAACTTTACAGAAGTATATCTTATTCCTCAAGAAGGCTTTAAGACAAAACCTTATTAAGGTTTTCATAAACTGCATGATGAATTATATTTACGGGGCTCTTAAATGAGTACTCTAAGTAAAAAAAATGGCACGATATGACTTATATATATAATGATTACTCTCAGATTGTAAAATCCGAGTCTCGTGTAAGATTTTGCTTTGCTGATATGAGTTAGTTTGGTTTGATTAAGTCTCATTAGAACAAGTTTAATTTATTAATCAAATATTTTATATTTAACTATTTAATTAATATTTTATGAGACTATTTTCTGGTCTGATTGTTGTGCTGGACTAACTGATGCGTCTATTCTTACGAGACAGACGAATTTAATTTTTATGAAAAATTTTAAGGCACTGCATATGAAGTGCATACTAATTGATACGATTCTCTCGAGTCATATATTGTGATTTCTGGATATAGGGGTGGGCGTGGACGTCCGAATTTATCCGTCATTCCGATGTCCGAAGTATGTTCAACTGAATTTGGCCGACCGAATTCGACCGAATTAAAACAAACCAAACATGGACATTTTTTTGTCCAACCGAACGACCGACCGAGTGTCTGATATTTTATATCAATAATATAATGTCTTTAACATTTGTAAGACTAATATTATAGTTTATAAAAATTTTAAAATATAAATATACAGTAAAATTAATTAAGTTGATACATAAAATTGATATTTAATATCTTAAATATTCAAAAATGACATACATATAAAAATGATAAAAGTCACTATTATATTTAGGAATTTAGAACTATACATTCACATTAATAATCATATCAAATCACTTACAATTTAGTTAACATGCTCTAAATTTTTAAAGTTAAACAAAAAATAATCTACGTATAGAAACTTTAAAATAATCATTGACATCAAAATATAGTCCGATATTGCATATACTTCAAAGATAAAATATTGTAATAATTGATCTAGCTCACCTAGATTAAAAAAATACAAAAAAGTTAATTACTGATATTTTATGTCCTCTTTATTTTAAAATTAGGATATTTTCCTTCAATATGCCTCCATAAACGAGTAGTTTCGTAACTTTCAATTCCCTCAAACTTCTTTTTACAATAACGACAAATAGGAGATGTTCAATTCTTTTAATATTTTCTATCAAAATAGGCGCATACACCAGATATTATTTTTCTGTTTTTTAATAATGTACTGTTCATATATTCTCCTTCTTTAGCAATCGAATTTTTGCTATCATTTTTACCTCTACTTTGTTCAATTATATTTAATAATAAACTTGTATGATCCATCTTCGAAAAAATATATCGCATTATAAACATAATGTAAAACCAGTGATCTAAGTCATGTTTTATACTTATGAATCGATCGGTTCAATCGTCGGTTCAAGTCTAGTATGTTTTAGAATACATGTACTGAGTCGATGCTAGTCGGGTGTATGAGCCATGATAGTCATGCGTACCCAAGTATATGATGATAAGATCATGAATACAATAGAAAAGAATGAGTTATCAGAATATATGAGAGTATGCCAATTATTTTTTTATTTTATATATAGTTGATCGTGGAATTAGTTTAGGCTGTTTATCGCATTAGGGCGCGTTACGGGGAATTTGGGTGGGTTGTTAGTTATAGAATGTAATTATGATGTTGTAGTATTTATTTTATTTTATGGGATTTTTTCTGATTTTATAGATTTTTTAAAGGATTTATTCCAAGTTAGTTATTATTATTAACTCAAGACATGGGAGAGTCAAGTCTTATTTATGATATTGCCATCAATCAAACCCCCGACCCATTTTCTCTTCCCCGTCCATGTCGCAGCTCCCCTTGTCGTGGTCGCCGCCGCCGCCGACGTTGCCCTGCCACCAATCGTCGCCGCCAAGCCCCGCCGCGGCGTTGCCGTGATGCTCTGAGCACCCCCACTGTCGCCCGGCCTCCATGACGCCGGAATCACCGCACGTCATTGATTCTGCCGCTGATTACCCTCTGCTCGCGTCGTCGATTCCACCAGCAACCGTCACCGCGGCCGTCCAGTTACCGCTTTGACATTGCCAACCCTCCCACAGCCTTCCCCGACAAGAGGGGAGCCCATCGCCGCCTAGGCTGACCGGATCTAGTCACCCACCATTGACTGCCTCTGTTTAGCTATTTTCCGGCGAGCCGCCACCTTCGTTGAGCATGTTGATGTCGTAAATCTGTTAGGCTCACCGAGCTGATTCCAACGGTTCCAGCGGAGGTTCGCTGGCAGTGCAAAGCGCGGCTGTGGAGGGCAGGCGGCGGCAGAGGCAGCGGCAGTGCAGAGGGTTTTGGACTGTTTGCGGACACTGCTTGGGTCCGACGGAAAATTCGATGTCCGAAGTCGGTCGGACAAATTTTATCCAACAAAATTTTGGACACACACTGATAATAATTCGTCCAATGTCTGACCGACCGATACCCACCCCTATCTGGACGAGTCTGGATGACTTTTATTCGAAAACGTCTGACAGTGTCACGTAGCTGCCACATGTCGAGCACATTTTACCCCTCTTCCTTACTCCCTCACCGACTGTGTAATGGGGTAGTTTCCCGTCGACCGAATGCCGTCAGGTGCACTGACACTATCGGTCGACTCCTGCCATGCCGGCTTCGATGAGTCTTCCTTACTCCCTCACCGACTTCGATGAGTCTCACCGCCGTCCGTTTTGTCGCTTGTCGGGAAATAGGGGCCAAAGTCATCGATTGGACCATGGTTGCCGATTGTGCGCAGTTGCCGATCTCCTCCTCTAGGACCCTCCTCCATCGTTCCGACAACTGACGTGACCGTCTTGCTACGACAGATCAATTGTCGCCGGTCCAACTTTTTGAAGTTTTCCGGCCGCCAACGTCTGGGGCCAATTCCGGCCAACCGCCCACCCAATCTCCGGTGCCGTCACCACCACTGTGATCACCGTCATTGACTCAACCTGAATTAACCCTGGCCGGGCCCGATTGGCCCCCGATCATCGCCATCGCCGTCGGACACTATCATTTTCGGGCAAAATTCCGGCCAGGCACAATCTTTGTTACCTCCACCTACCACCCTGACACCTTAACCGTCGTTAGGGCTTCTGATCTCGATCATCCGCCGGCCTTGAGATGTCGCCGTTCGCCGAGGCATACTCGAGCTCATCGTCGTGCCGGCAAACCTCTTTCCAGCACCATTCCGACCATCTCAGTCACCGTTGGTGTCACCGTCACCGTCCACGTGCTCGATATTGTGGACCCCACAGGCCCCGACCATTGCCTTCAAGCCACCGTCGCCAGTTTCCCCAGCGGCTCGTCGGCGCTCAGGTGTGATCGAATCGGTCTATCGACACGGACCCGGACATGCCCTGGCTGATCCGGCACTTAATTGACCAACCAGAATTTGATCCCATTTGATTCGCTTCGACCGTTTTGGACCATTTTTGGATCGTGATTTAGACGGTTCGAGGTATATTTTCTGATCCTCAACCTTTGTATGCACGCGTATCACTGAGTGGGCATATTGTGATATATTTATATTTTCCTAATTTAATGTTTAGTTTACTGTATTTACTTGTCATTTATTGGTGTTTCTGTATATTTACTGATTGGACTGTTTAGTACGTGATTTAAATTTTCAAAGCTACTGCATGCTCTTGATTACCTGCTATGCATTGTTAATGGTCAATTTATTGTTCTGGATGTATTTTGTGATTTAATGTATTTTTTATATAAACTGGAATTATTGTGATGTATAACATTTATCCTATTATTTATTTATCAGTTATTTATAACTGATCAATAATTTGTATGTTGTTGCTTGATGCAGAAGTTAGTCTATGAATAATTTAGGCTATCTTAGATTGTTATGCGCTGTTTACCATTTGTTAGATTAGTATCTTCTGAGTCTATGGTTTGACTAAATGATTGTTTTTCAATTTTGAGTGTTCTAATTGATTGGTTGTAGATAGTCTAAGAGTTTGACAACCCACTTGGCCATTTGGAGGACTGTCTCTCATTGTTTAATTGTTTGATTGAGGGGTAACTAGTTACTTTTTGATTTACCGTCTATCGCCCATTTGGATGACTCTCTCATTGTTTAATTGTTTGATTGAGGGGTAACTAGTTACTATTTGATTTACGGTCTATCGGATGGATTTGACCAATTATTGACTGTTTTGACCAATTTGGCTGGATTGACTGAATTCAATGATTGATTATTTTGATTATTTTAATCGTTAATTATTTGACTATTTGACTAATTAATGCCTCTTGTTGACTATTTGACTAAGATTGTTTGTTGATTAATTAATCAGATTATATCAACTATTTTATTGTTATAATGTTTAAGGACAATATGCATTGCACTGCATTCATTTCAAGGCAGATAAACTCTGAGTGAATCTATACGTATGACTAATTTCTAGGAATACTAGGGCCATAGGACTTACCCTCTATTTACTATTAAATAAATATTATATTGTGGTTTCCACCAATCACGTGGAGTTTGTGTTATTATATAATTATGTTGTTGAACTGATGAACCTATGTTTATGTTTATTGATACCGTATGATTACTATTTTCCTTACTGATCCTATTACCGTGGTTGTTATTGTATCATTGACACTGACGTGTCTTTATGACTATTCATTTCTTTACCATCCCGTTGGCATTGATGCATCGCTATCGCTATTGATATCGTTAACGTTTGTAGTATCAGTAATGTTATGTTACCATTATCGTTACCATAATATTATCATTATTGTTAATATTATCCTTACGATTATCGAGGCTGTTACCATTACCGCTACCGCAATTTGTATGTTACTGTTATTGATATTGTTATTGCTACTGACATTATTGTATTGATTATAATATTATTACTGTTATTGTACTATTCTCAACATGGATATTGCTACTATATGAGTATGATTTATTGGAGTATGTACCGGCAATATTTTTGTCGTCTATGTCAGCGTCACACTTTCTGGTGTGCCCATTTCCTCATCCCTTTAAGAGCTTTACCTTTTAAGTCATGGCTAGTTTAGGAGCCATATGAATTTGGCTTTCAATTGTTGGTCATTTTCATCAGAAAAAGGAGGGGATCAAACATGAAAGGTTTTTTTGCCCCTCTAGGCCTAGCTTCATTTAGTTCAGGGTTCGAGGCTTATTTAGCCTTCTTGCCTCAATTCTTACCTATAGAGTCACTTTTAAGATTGAAGTCAGTTTTAACTTTAAAAAGTCTAGATCCTACCTTTCCGTTTATGTATATATATTGCATATACTTATAGGTGGGCTCCACTACAAGGTGTCAGAAGTTCAGATCGTGCCACGTGGTAGGATTTGAGTCATCCATGTTAGCCTTGACTTCACTTCTGGCTTTTTCCGGAGAGTATCTGGTTCACCCCCAACCACTGAACTGGCACCACCAAGACCACCATGCAGCCGGCTTTCCATTTGTACCTCTCACGCCCACCAATGCTATCGTAGTCGTCGCCGGCGGTGGAGGTTTTATAGCTAGTTTCCATCACTGCCGCAGCCATTCGAGCTATTTTCTGACAAGGGCGAGCCACCCCCAGCCGATCCGATCACCCACACAACTTCATTGTTTCGAGATCTCTATTTTGAGACGACTCATGACCACCACCTTGGTTGCGATCGCCGACGATGACGCCACATCGGTGGCGATTCCCCTTCTTAAAGGCGGTTCTTCTGCTAGCTAGTGGTCGGACTCCGCCGATCGTCACCACTAGCACTTCTGCCCTGATGCCCTTGTTGATCCCGACCAGCGGCGAGCCCAGCGTCACTGACATCGGTGTTTTTCGGTGATGGGGAACCGCCACCCCATCCAGTCCATTTGCTCGTGTTCGCATTCTCCTACTTGCGTTCACATCCCCTTGGTCATGTCCAAGTTTGCAAGTCCAAGCTAGTGTCCTTGTCCATTAGCCAGACTAGCACAGTTGACCTAGACCATTACTTTATTTAACCCAGACCAAATTGACTCAGCCCAACTCGGTTCAGTTTAGCTTAGTTGATCCAATTCAGCTCATTTTTAGCCATTTTCACTCGTTTTTCGACTGATTTTGGTACTTTGAGAATCCCTATATTAGTTTAGATACATATTCACATGACTTAACATGTTTAGATGCAATTATTATATTTCTTTATTTATTATTTTATTTATTTATTTATTTGTTTGTTTGTTTATTATTATTCATTTATTGTTATTCATGTATTTATTGATTATAATGCAGGTTTATATGATTACTTATTATTAATGATATAATTACTTATTAATATTAGTCTTATTTATGTATACTAAATTATATGTATTTGTTTGTTTGTGTGTTTGTTATTATTTATTTTTATTTAATTATGTATTCTTGTGTTGTAAAACTATGATATTATTAATATTCATGATTAATGAGTATTAACTATTTATTTATTGAATTATTATATATTTCTTCTTTCTTTCTTTGTATGCTTACTATAGTATACAAGTATATGTTGATATTTACTAGTGTTTACCCGTATATTTATATAGTATAATTTTATTATTATTTTATGATTAGAGTATTATTTATGTTCATGTATTTATTATTTTTCTAATTATCTATGAGTGAATTTCCTTGTTTATTTATTTATTTATCATTTATTATTATTACTTGATTTTTGTGCCACATGTTTAGTTATAGGTTTGTTAGTACTATTTTCTTTATTATAATGTATTGATGATATGAGCATACACTATGTGCGTGCATCATATAGAGACATCGGTATTTTACTTAGCAGTGGGTTTCGATGTAGGTTACGGAGTCTAAGCTTGACGTAAATGTCTCGATGCGCTTGGAGCTTGGATCACAGGTCTGTAGGACTCTTCCTTTGTTTGATCTCTGTTTGACACCCTATGTGTGGAGTTTAATTGTGTTTTAGACATAGGACGACATCGGCGGTGTTTTATCAGATCCCTCCAATGTTAGGCTATTTAATCGTGTTTTCTACACATGTTTAATAAAACTACAATGATGAGATCCCTTGTTAGTTTTCGAACTGAAGCTCTATAAATATATGATACAAGCGTCTTCCCGAAACCTATTATATAAGTACAGGCTGTTTTTTACGAATTTCATGAATAAGAGAGTGACCGGTATCAGTATATGAATGGACTGCACTGGTACACTTTCAAACCCTGAGGCAGTGCGGTGTATGAGGGTACTGCATAACACTACACATTTTCGGAATTTGTTGCACTGACTTAACCATTCCTTTTGCCACTCGAGTACCGTGACGGGTGTAATATGGAGGATGTGAGGGTGTAAGCGTTGTATGTACGAATATGGATATTAGTCCTGCATGCGCGCCAACACTTGTTTAAGTATGATTGAGGCAATTCTAAAGTTTCATAAGTTTCTATGGGACCTATTTGCCAGTTTGTATTAGTTATTTTTCGAATTAGTAACACTCATTACTGATGTTTTTCATATAATATATATATGTCTTGCAAATCCTGAGTTTACTTTGGTGGGAGGACAAATAAATGCTACACACTTGAGCTTAGCGTAGTTACTTTTATTTATATTTGATGTGTTTTGATGCATATTTAACAATGTCTTCCATTCTCATGACACCAAGCAGGTTGTTTTGATCTATTTTATCGATTGAGTCTTACCAACCAGCAGCTTTAAACATGACTTGACTCGATCGTAATATTTCTGATTCGGTTCTTAGGTGAACCAAAATTGAGGTGTAACCGTTGATATCAGAGCCATGTCTTGGTCGATTGAGATGGAAAACTTTTGTTTTGAGCCAAGTGTGTAGAGTTATCCTTAGCCAAGCCGATAGGTATTTCTTTTGGTCTTTTCTTTGGATTTTAGATTGTGTGCTCAGTTAGACTTGAGCAGTGTACGTTTCAGGGTTTACGGTTATAAAAGTTATGTGAAGTTATGAGATCATGGTTTAGTAGACACCAGTAGGGATCTCATTGGAATGACATGATAAGCTCAGAAACTAGCCTTTCCTTTTATTGTGCCAGAGATTTGGATGATGTAAGATTGTTCACATGCTCAATTAGCTGAGGCTGACTTGGATGGTGACCAGGAGTACCTAGAACTTTGCCAATCACATTGCAAATTTTGCCCATCTTTCGCATGTCACAACATTAGTCCTTCCTTGGAACATAGTGTACATTGCAAGACAGAGTTATAAGAGATGACACTAGTCGGAAGCTTGGAGGATGGAAATACTCACGTATTTACATGACACATGAGCATGAACCATTGAGTACCTTAAACATATCCATTAGGCTTAGTTAAAGGTCTACATTGGGGAACATAGACATTGAGACAGATCCTTGTGGATGGAGGATGTGACTATGCCAGCAAATTCACTTAAGCACTTGGAACACTTGGAGCACAAATGAGAGTTTGGGCAAATGACTTGGATAGACCACTTCCAAGAAATAATAGTGGATGAGGATGAGTAATGAGGTGGATCTATAGTCCCATGGACACTTGACTGCCTCCCCACTCTTCCACTAGTGTATGTCTATTCTAATAGTATTTTTGGCCACTCTTAAAGAGGCAGGGGCAAGAAAATATCGAGAATGAGCAAGATTACATTTGACCATGGATTTAGATGGTTGATCAGATTTTACTTGATCTGCCAAGGAAAAATCAGTGATTGCTATTGAGAACCAATTAGTGCTTATATGCGATCTGCCAAGGACAAATCAGTGATTGCTATTGAGAACCAATCAATGCTTATGGGAACAGTTACTCCAAATTCCGAGAGACCAGTGTGGGGACAACATTATTTTTCCATCGTACAAGTCACCCATATGATTTAGACCCCTTTGGATCAAACACACATGGTTGGATAACCTGAGCCGAGTTGATAGTAGCTACCACTGGGGAGATAGACAAATGGAGAAAAACATGCCATAGAGAGTAATGGGTTCATGACATACAAGATCAGGATTAGGCTTCTATACCTGGATAGCACAACTACCGTCCGAGTAGCATAATCGTTGTTCGAGTTGCACAACCACTGTCCGAGTTGCCCAACCACCGACCGTGATGCACTACCACCGACCTTCGAATGCCCACTATTGCCGTCTATGATGCACTAGTGCCATCTGTGATGCACTACTGCCGTCTGTGATGCACAACCATTGTCTGTATATTGCACTACCACTGACCGAGTATAGCAGTTATTATGGAAGTAACGGCCAAGTAGTAACCTCATCTTACAGGAGGACAACTACTTAAGGATGCTCTTAGCATTGCATAGAGACCACATGTCAGTTTCGGATCAAAGTAAAGTTAGAGATTGAGGACAAGATATAGCTACAGTAACATCAGCCACACAGAGGAAAGTTAGGTGTACTAGAATTATTCTTGTGTGATGACACAAGATGAACTTTACAACTATCTTACATACCATTACCTTGACTTGACATCCTTAGGTCAAATGTGTATTGCAGAGATAGTATCATTAGACAATGTTAGTGACAGTCATCAAATGGATGTGTATGGAAAGAGTTCGAGAACAGCGTAGTGTGACCTCTAGAAGAGATGACCACAGTGGTCGGATTGTTCAGTCAGCATAATAATAGATGTATGAGTTATAGCCAGGGTATACAAATCATGCAGATGGTCAGACATGTAGTGTGACCTTAGCCAGCGAGAGGAGTTTGACTCGTATTAAAACTTTTGACTTAGATGGTTGGTTCAGTGAGGGAGTGTTTTTGAGGGAGAGAGTGTTTTCCTTATCCTTCACCAGCATGATAGGTTCTTACCTTGAGATATAGGATTTAGCCTTTACTCCTACTATAAGAGGTACCTTCATGGTACTGTTTAGGACTTACAGTGCAAGTAGCCGACGGCAGATTGGTCTGGAGAAGACAACTTCACACAAGTTTGGGAGCGACACAGACAAAGATTTCAGTCAAACCGGATCATTTTGACTAGATAGAGGGACACTAGTATATGCTCATCTTAACTGATAGCTTTGCTTGAGAGTCTACCACAATGGTAGTAATCATGTGAGTCAAGATTAGTGCTATAAATTGGCATGGGACGGTAGGTCACACACCACTGAAGAACAAATGAGACATATTTCAAACCTCTTTATGAGTCCCGTAGACTCGATGAGAGATAGTAGATCTATAGGTCATTTGAACCTCATCCGTTTAGAAGTGCGTGACCAGTACGGTATATAGAAACACATGCCTACTATTAGTTGGTTGAACTAGAGCCACTTAGGAGTCATTTCTTAGACTCATCATTAATTGGCTATTCCATAGGCTAGCCACCTATAATGGAGTCCAATCATGATAATCTTAGAGACATGTTCATGGACCTACCTATATTTTTGAGTCACCTAGTATCCTATACATAGTTTTTATTACCATGATGAGTCGCACGATTACCTTTACACCACCACAGATAGGGTGATGTGCATACCTAGTAAGAATTTTTTTCATATCAATATACTCTCCTAGCATAACTGATATTAGACCATGTACGGATGAGACACCTAGTTAGAGTCCTAAAGTAATGTGACCAATATTTCACTAGAGATCTTTCCATGAGATGCATAGACACCATACAGAGTCGAGCATTTTCTTTCACTCTTCTAGATATACTACTATTACTAGTTTACCCAGATAGTGGAGGTGAGCAAACATTGACTAGTGTACATGTGACAGACCAGATGTAGATTCCTTAGTTCCATGCAGAGTGTATTATCATACTCCTTGAAACACACTTTGCATGTAAAGGTGTGCTCGTCATCATTCTGTCACAAAGAGTTCCCTTCAGTAGCAGTTAGTGATTGTATTGATAGTTACGAGAGCCATAGTACGCAGTAGAATCATAGCAGCTGTCATTGTTCCATTATAGAATAGAGTGAGATATTTGACTCGGGACTGAGTTAGCTAGGACCTGGTGAGCACTCTGGTTCATCTTCATGGGACACCTGAGCGTTTGACCTAGATTGGTGACATTGAGCCATACAACTCATTAGCATATACCTTTATTTGGCACTAGAGTCCACCATATGCTAGCAGGACTCATAGGATAGCCTAGTATTGTCTTAGGACCTGGAGTAGAGTGCCTTGAGGGTGCACGTAGTTGACCAGGATATCCTATTATAAACTAATATGAGGGTTTCAATGTTTATTGATGTATTGTTTGTGCTTAGTGTGCCAGCTCTTTTTGTGACCTTGTCATGCTTAGCATGTTGGCTCATTTCACTTCATTGCATACTCTAGCTTAGCATGCCGGTTCATCTCATTGCATTAGAGTACTAAGTGTGTCAGTTCATCACATTGCATTATTATATTCAGCATGTTGATTTATTTGATTGTTCGAGAGTACTTAGCATGCCTCTTGTCCTCCATCTTTTCCTTTATGAGTGATTCTGAAGTTCTAGCATTTTATTCGTGGGTACAAGATGAACCATTTGGCAGTTTCATGTTATATGTAGTCATTTTCAGACTAATAATCAACTTATATATATATATATATATATATATATATATATATCTGTGTGTGTGTGTGTAAATATAAGCAAGATGTAGTGATGGCTGACGCGGGAGGCGGATGGATCAGAGGGCAAATAGCGGGGGCTGTTATGTTAATTCATGTGAAACTAATTGTATTAAGTCTTGGTATTGTAATATTTTGAGGACACGTGTCCCGAATAGCTTTTTGTGGCATGTATAAGGTAGCTTGATTGTTGGGTTAATGGTTGTGTGCGTTTGTGTTTCTTTATTATTATTATTATTATTATTATTATTATTGTATAGGGTGATAACTTTGAGACAAATTCTAACAGTCGTCTGCATGGTGGGTAAGCCTCAAAGTCTCAGACGTTTGCATGATGTGTAAGTCTTTAAGTCTAAGAACCGGTGTTGCAGCAACCAAGTTAAGTTCAAATTATTTGGTTGCAGTTATGTGTGTGTACAGAAATGACTTGGATTGATGGAACATACGGGTTATACCACGTAAAGAATCCATGTGAAGACCAAGTGTTTGGGTATGATTCTCTAACACTTGAAGAATGTCCTATATTAGTAGTTAATTGTAGTGTGTGTACGTGGTATATAAAATAGATAACCATGAGCCCGGTGATTCTATCCTTAAGTGCCTAACATCATGTAATAAGTTACTTAATTCAAAGATGGAACTAAGTATAAGAATTGGACCATGCCTTATCAATATTAAATTTCAACCCCTAAGTTATGGGAGGGGTGCCCGTTGTGCCTTCGCTAGGGTATTTAGCCTCTGTTGCTGCTGAGTGCATACATTGCTTATGTAAAGTCATCCTCTTTTGTAACTCAGAGTGTTCATAGTAGAGCCAAGTCAAGTTTCGCTTCTGTATTATGAATGATCAACATGCATCGTGTACTATCTGTTAGGGTTTTCGTCTTAAGCCTCTTCAAGGGTTAAGATCTACTTCTGTGTTGTTAGACCAAAGCAGTAGCCTAACTAATAGCTTTCCAAATTATAACAATTTGGTTCAGTCTGCATTCAAGCCGAATTAGGGTGTCACACAACCTGGCAGATATTTGAGAATCCTAATAGATTTGGATTTAGTGCAGATTTTCCTCAAAATTGTTGGGGAATTTGTGGATGTATATATATATATTTCTTTTCTCTCTAATCCTAGTAAGACCTCTCCCTCTTGTTGCCAAAATGATATTTTTTTGTTGGGGGTTTTGAGCTTATTTGTAATCTTCTAAGGCATTGGAAGGGAGTGTGGACCACCTAGGTCTTGGTGTGAAGGTACTTGGATTGCTTTCCTTTAAGGTGTGAAGGTGGAGTCGTTGCCTCGAAAGTGTGGAGGTGGATTGGTTGTTTCCAAGGTATTAAAAATGGATAGCTCTTTGGCTCAAGGAAGAGTTGGTCTAGGCTTTTTGCTTGTAGAATGGCTTGGAGAAAAAGGCACCTTGGCTCTTGGGTGAGCTTGGATAAGGAGTGGGTCTTTCCTTCTTGTAGTTCTATACCTCTAGACCGATAGACGTTTGCAGGTTTCTAGGCTTTAGACTCGAGCCCTTTGGGCTCCCAAAGGGACTTGCAATAAGTGTCACGGATGTCTCTTAATCCAAAAGTTAACTTAAGGAATAAGGCTTTCCTATTGCCCTATATACAAATCACCAATAATCTCTACGACCGATGTGGGATAAACCCAACATTTAGGAATAGAGGATGTAAAAGAAGGTTTGTGGATTGCTTGTAATTGTACTAAGTGTTGGTCATAGTCAAGCAAAGAAAACCTACCATTCCCTTGGATAAGAAGGGTTAAAAGAGTGGAGGAATCACTATAAAAAGCTTATGTCACTTGCATATCATCTATTTACTCCAAACTCTCTTGTGCATTTTACTTAATTGTGATTGTCTCATTTTGAAAATCACTTAACACTCTTGTATTTAACAAGTTTACTTTAGAGTGTTAAGTGAACAAATTCTAAATTGTCTTAAAGCTTTTGAATGGTTTGACTAGGTTGCCATAACAAGAATATTTATTTAATTTAGACTTGTTTTGTTAGTTTTGTGTGGTTCTTACTTCATTATTACTTTTTCTTATTTCGTATCCATCATCAACCCACTTATGGCATTATGACGCTAAGGATTAGTGAGATCTAATTTGTTTCATCTTGTGATCTTATTTAGTTCTTCTATTATCAACCATTCAGTTTTAACTGTCCGTGACAATCTATCTATCTATCTTAATATATAATAACATAACAAGTTTTTCTCTCATTGGCAAAATTTCATTGGTTTTTAGAATGGGTCTCAATATTTGATTCACGTAAAATAAAATTTTCATAACTTTCAATGAGAATTTGTTTAATTTACAGGAATTAAGTGATAAAATATGCCGTAAGAGGTCTATAAAAAGAAAATATAATTAATTGCTAGAATGTGTTCCAATATTTAATTGACAGGAATTTAGAATATAATAACTTTCCTAATTTTTGTTGAGAGCTTATTTAATTCATATTAATTAATTAAGAAGATTTATAGTTAGAAGAGGTCTATAAAAAAGTTTATACTTCCCATTTTATGAGTATAGTTCTTTTGTTGTATCTCATTTTTCTATCTGAATATATAAAAACAAAACAACTTTTACATTTTTTGATAAGAATTTCATTATTTATTAGAATGGGTCCTAGTATCTACAATAATTAATAAAAAGGGAACTTAATTATGGTCAGTAATTAAAATTAAGAAATTTTGAACAATCAAAATACTATAAGAAGGAAATAAAGATAAATCAAATTATTATAGTATAGTTTTTTCAATTAAGATCTATCTTTTAGTCAAAGTCAATTAGGATCTATGTCTAATATATTAAATTATTATAGTCAATCATATTATTCTACAACACTCTATTTATAAAATTTAAATTTATCGATAAGTAAGTAGCGCATGACACGACATTTGCCTAGTTTAATTCATGTGACATAAAAATCTTTACAACTTTTGATGCCAATTTATTTAATTCTCATGAATTAAGTAAGAGAATATGTCATAAGAGGTCTATAAAAAATACATATAATTGGTCGTTAAAATAGGTCATAGCATTTTATTCACATGAATTTGTAACATAATAACTTTCCTAACTTTTGATGACAGTTTAATTAATTCACCTAAATTAAATAAGAGAAGATATATAGCCAAAAATAGGGGAGGCATTTGTTGTAGCAAATGCTATAGCAAATTCGTTTTAAGAACCGTCTCTCTTATTACCATACTTAGTGCAATCTAACTATTTTTTTCCAGTTAATTCTTTTGAACTCAGTTAATTATGGAGATTTGAACTATTAAGAGGATAGCTAGAACAAGTTTGGTGCAAATCCTTTCCCCATAAAGTCTTCAAAAAGATTTATACTCATGAATATGGTTCTTTTGTCACATCTCATCTATCTTTCTTAATATATAATAACAAAATAACTCTAACAACTTTCAATGAGAGATGCAAATGACAAAATTCATTGGTAGTAAGAACAGATCACAATAATGGGTTTAATATTTAATTCACGTAACATAAAAACTTTTACAATTTTTGAGGAGAGTTTATTTTATTCACTTGAATTAAATAAAAGAAATAAGAGGTCTATAAAAAACAAAATATCCTTTTTGTTAGAATGGGCCCAATTTTTAATTCACATAAATTTGTGATGGATCAACTTTTACAATTTCAATGAGAGTTTATTTAATTTACGTGAATAAAATAAGAGAAGATTGATAGTTAAAAAAAGTCTCTAAAAAACTTAAGCTGTTTATGATTGAATTTTTTTAATCAATAAATATAACTGCCCTCCTAGCCGGCGTGCATGGCCCTCGTTATTTAAAAAAACAATTAATATATTTAACACAACTTTAAATGTGTCAAAGCTATTGCAGTTCTGTCATACTTGTAGGCGGTGTCAATAGGGTTGCTAATTGAGCGAGCCAACTCGTGAGCATTTAGCGTTCGACTCGGCTTGACTCGACTCGAAACCCGACATTTAAATGCTCGACTCGAACTCGAATCTTACGAGCCGAGCTTGAGCAAGGTCGTGTTCGACTCGACTCGACTCGGTTATAATTCGAAATCGACTTGAACTCAACTCGTAGCTCGACTCGAACTCGACTCGATAAAATAATATAATAATATAGTCTTTATATTATATTATATATATATATATATATATATATATATGCAATATAATAACAAAGAAGTAAGATAGTTGAGATTGTACTTATTTACCTTGATAATTTTAAGGTTGTGGGTTCAAACCATATTAGCTTCATTTTTTTTAAGTGAAGTACTTTTGACTTTTAATCGAGCTGGTTTCGATTAAGTATATTCGAACTCGAGTCGAGCTCGAACACATAAAAGATATTCGAGTCGAACTCGAGCATGTATGTCCAAAACTCGTTCGATTTCGAGCCGAGTTCGAACACATCTTGAGTTCGGCTCGCTCGCTCAATTAGCACCCCTAGGTGTCAAAGCATGGTGCTAATTTTTTAATAGAAAATTTAAATTTTTTGTGTTTGTTGCCACGGTAAAGCCGTCATAAAGTTGACACAAACTTCCCATGAAAATCATTCCGTCAAATATTTTAATACTGCCATTTGTCATGGCTTTTCGTGATAGACATTTTTTATACAAATAATCATGACTTGGTAATGTCAAATTTTTTAGGGACATAAAACAATGACAAATTTATGGTGACAAAAAGCTATTTCTCCACCAACGCCTCCTTAAAAATTCCATCTAAATAATTCCTTTCGTTGGCCCGTGTACCTAACTTGTTGACGAGCTTGAGTAATTTATTAAAAATGATTAATTCAAATTGAAGGTATGTATTTGATGTAAGTCTTGTATCGGAGTACAACGCAATCCATCTATCGTAAGAGATTTTGTCTTTAAAAAATATGCCTAGCCCACGTCCGTCTAGTCCAACCTATCTTATAATATAATCTAGGATTGCTTTACTGCTAATTGTACACACCCAATAACGAAGGAGACAAAATCAAAACACCCATAATGGAAGACAAACATATAAACCAGATCTAAAAAACCTAATTCTTCAAAATCCAATCAAAGCTTCGCTCTTAAAAAATAATAACACTCCCCAAAACCCCTAACACTTCTCCATAAGAGAAAACAAGAGATACTAATTTCCTAGCATTCTCTCAAAGGGTTGCCACAGGTCTGCCATGAAAAGAAACATATATATATATATACACGTGTGTGTGTTTCTGCCATCTATTTTTTTGTGAGAAATTTCTTTTGTGAAATGGATATATCATATATCATATATATTTACAGAGGAGATAGAAGAGATTAACTAAGCAGTAAGAAGTAAGCAACAACAGAAATTGCAGAATCATGAATTCATGAATTGATCAATCAATCATCATCAATCAGAGGGGGTGAAGGATTTCCAAGAGGACTCAATCCGAAGGAGATGGAGCTTCTCCTGAAGGGCTCCAAGACCTGCGCCTCCTCAACGAGGGCGAAGGCCATGCAGATGCTCAACTCCTGCACCACCTCCCCGAGACGGCAGCTGTGGAAGAGCAGCATCCCATGGTCCCTCCTCAACGCCCAGTCCTGCGGCTGCACCACCAGAAGCCTTCCCGACGCCATCACCCCCAGACCCAGCTACTCCGGCCGCACCAGCCTCGCCACCGGTGGAGGTGGACCAGCTTCGACAGCACGATCCCGACCATGTCCTGGTAGGAGACCACCTCCAGCCGCCGGACCAGGTCGTCGGGGCGGGGATCCAGGTCTGTGGCTAGCCCGGACAGGTTTCGCTGCAGCCGCCGGCAGCGGCTTCGATGCTGAGGCGGATGGAGATCTTGACCAACAAGGTGGCGTTCATGGCTGCTGTTACGGGGTTTAGCTCGTGGGACGGTCGAGAGCTAGGGTTTGGCGGTTGTCCCTAGCATTCCCGCGTCCAAGTCGGGTGGCCGGTGCTATCCGAGTGTTGAACAACCTACCGAGCATTTATCCGTGATGTGGGCAAGTCCAAGGTCTGACTGGCGCATGTGGTCTATCGGGCGAGTTGCTGTGCGGGCGAGCTACCGTGCAGTACCGATAGCAGGCTGTGGCGGACAATTGGTCGGTAAGGAGTACCGAGCAGGCCGCTACCTGGTACCGAGTGTGGTGCGGGTTCCAGGCGCGTGCAAGGTCAGGCGCAGCCGGGGCATTCTACCGAGCAGCGTGGCGGGTAGAAGTGCGGGTTCCGGATGCGTGGGATGCGAGCGACCAAGCATCATGACCAGGCGAGCCAGGCACCAGGGCCATGCGCTATCGTGCAAATGGGCGGTAGTCACGGGTGCGCAGGTGTGCGGGTGACCGAGCCAAGGAGCGGCAGGGGTTATCGTGCACGCGCATGGGTGCTGTGGAACGGGCAGACCAGGGTTCAGTACTGGGGTCGCTGGTTCGATAAGGCGACCACACCACACCCAGGAGGGGTTCGGTGTTGGGTCGAACCAAGAATGCGATCAGTCTTTTGCGCCACACCCAGGGGTAGGCTTTCCGGTAATTTTGCTGGAATCCCAGGGGGTGAGTGATGACAAGGCTTGGAGCATGAGGACCGTTGATCGTGGATTGGACGGTGAGGATGCATGCTGAGGACGTGGTGCCCACTAGTCCGGAAGGTCTATATAAGGAGATGCCATCCTTGTGTAGAAATCAGAACAACAAAAGAGAGTTGAGTGTGTGAGTGATCTCAGTGGGGGAGTGAAACTTGGTCGGGCAAGGGGACGCCTTGGGGTTACTGCAGTCAGGCCGAGGAGGGTCTGGAACACCAAGGGGGATTACCGGGGTAGTCGTCGTCCGCCTTTAGGGTCAAGGCTCACACACCTGTTGTTCGGCAACCCTGCGCGGTGAACCGAGGGTTGGGTGAAGTCCTGTCGAGTGAGGGTCGAGAGGCACGGTCGTGGGGTTTGCATGTCCACGACCGGCGGGTAGTCTAGAGGGATTACCTGTGTATATCCTGTATTCACGTTGTAAGAATAGAGGTTGGGATTTATCCTGTAATTGGTGTGATGTATCCGTCATGTTTGTGCACCGTGGTCTAGACCAGTGATTCCGTGGTCTAGGGGCACCGAGCAGGGTACTCGGTACGTGGGGCGTGTAATCACTTGCGACTTGGTGATCGGTGTGTGTGTTCGGTACAGGGGCTGGTAACCTGGTTACGGTACGCAGGCGTTGGTAGCTGGGCGCGGTACCGGGACTGGGTGCGTGCGATACTTGCAGGCGTGCGGTCCGAGGCCGCTGTGCACCACAGCACGTTGGGGTGCGGAGGTGGTGTTGGCTGGTGTTTCCAGGGAGGGAAACACGCCGCACAGTGGCAGTTTGGGCGAAAAATTTATCCCCTAAACTGACCCCTGTGACAGAGGTATCAGAGCTCGGAGTTCGGTGAAAGCCGAAGGCTTTGCGAGGCACGATTCTACTTTCAGAGGAAAGTCTCCACACTTTGCCAGTAAGCAGGTACCAAGAGATGGACACACAGGAGCGCGTGACACGGCTGGAGGTGCTGGTGGGCGGTCCAACCAGTAGCGACGATGGGCGAACCATCTTCGAGCAGCTACAGTCCTTAACAGAAGGGATGAAGGACTTGGGTTCTCGGGTGAGCGACATACCCGGGACCAGCCGTAGCAAGGATGAAGCAACGGCGGGACTGTTGGAGGAGTTCCGGGATATCATAGAGGCTTTACACACTGACGTTGTTCTGTTAAAGCAGGTTGTCGCCAGATATCCTCAACCAGGTTTGGTTGACCGTGCAGCCGAAGAAAGCTCGGTTCCAGGAAGGCTCAAGGTGCCGGAGCCAAAGAAGTTCGAGGGAGCTAGGTCAGCCAAGGACCTAGGGAACTTCATCTGGGACATGGAAGAGTACTTCGTTGCTGCGAACATACCCGAAGAGCGCCAGGTTTCTTTGGCCAGCATGTATCTATCGGGGGATGCCAAATTGTGGTATCGTACTCGCACCGAGGAGGATCGGAGTGCTGGTCGACCCCGAATGGAGACCTGGAATTCCCTAAAAGAGGAGCTTCGGGAGCAGTTCTTGCCATCTAACACTACATGGGTGGCAAGGGACAGACTCAAGAATTTGAGACAGTCCGGAACAGTGCGGGAGTATGTCCAGGAGTTTAGCTCTTGTCTCCTCGACATCAGAAACATGTCGGAGGAAGATAAGTTATTTAACTTTATCTCTGGTTTGCAGCCTTGGGCTCAGGTGGAGTTGAGGCAGCAGAAAGTCCAGGATTTGCCTGCGGCTTTGGTGGCAGCCGACGCCTTGGTGGACTTGCAACCGCGATCGCGTGTCAAGGAGGATACCCAGGGCAAGATGACCAAGGGCGGTCGAGACAGCCAACGGGAGGGCAGAAGGCCATTCCGGCCAAAGAGGGGGCCAGACGTTGCGTCGGGCAGCAGGGATCGTGGGCCGGGTGTTCCAGCATCCGGGTGCTTTCTGTGTGGTGGTCCGCATCGGGCAAAGCAGTGTCCGAGCCGAGGTAAGGTGAATGCCTTGGTGGCGGATGCAGACCAGGACCATGAGGAGGAGCCTCTTGCCCGAGCGTCTACCCTTCAGATACTCGGGGCGTTGCGAGCTGAACGCTCAGCTTCTGAGGGAGCTGGCCTGATATACGTTCCATGTGTAGTGAACGGGAGAGCAGTTTCAGCCTTAGTAGACACTGGTGCTACGCACAACTTTGTTTCCAATGGGATGGCGTTGGAACTAGGGTTGAAGACTGGGATCGTGACCAGCAAGGTGAAGGCGGTGAACTCACAGGCGAGACAGGTGCAAGGTATAGCCAGAAATGTCAGAATTTGCTTGGGGAAGTATGAAGGGCGAGTTGATTTGATGGTCATCGAACTCGATGATTTTGATCTGATACTCGGGAATCCTTTCATGCGTTCTGCTGGTGTGGGAGTGTTTCCACAGCTGGAAGGTATACTGATCGCGAATGAAGCGGGTGCATGTTTTGTTCGTGGGCAGAGAGGATCTTCCGGGGTCAAGTGCAGCACTGTCAGGGAGAAGCATCTGTCGGCAATGCAGGTGACTCGAGAGTGCACGGGGGACTTGACTGGCCTTGCAGGAGTGGTGATGATCCAACCGGACCAGGTGGTGAGGGTACCGGATTTGCTGGTAGATGCTGAGTCTACCGAGTTGCCAATGGGGTCTTCCGAGAGGACGATCGTTCACCAGATCGAGTTGGTGCCAGGGAGGGTACCAGCGCCGGCGCACTAGAGTGTGGTGCCGGACGAACTCACACAGATCCAGATGTGGTTCCTGGATGGGGGAAAATTCAGCCGTCATGCACCATGGGTTACAGGAGGTGACCGTGTGGAAGAAGTACCCAGTTCCTTGGAGTTGGACCTGACGTCGGGAAGTGATGGGTGGATCACGAGGGTCAACCGATGCAGGGCTCAAGGAGCATTCTCTGTGTGAAGAGCCGTGTGAGTTCGTGATTAGGGGAGTTGTGCTTCCCTAGAATTGGCCGAGTAAGGTGCGAGTGAGGAATCAGGCGGATTCCATTGCCGAGTGGACGCCAACAGGGGTGACTGGAAGGAAGAACTTCCTAGGAGTTTGGCCAATTACTGGAAGTTTGTACATGGATTGCGCCATGTAGGGTCATCTTTGAATAGGTTTGGTCGGTGCCATACCTTACAGCTTTTTGGTGTGATAAGAGCTGTGATCATCGGAGCCAATTCTGGAACGGCCGGGTTCCAGGCAACCGTTGGAGTAGTGACGCACTTCAGACAAAAGCCGGGATGGTGGAAGGCAGCAGGGGCTGGCCAGGAGTACATTGTCCAACTGTGGCGGGTTTACTCGTTGGTCTGAGTTCATTGTCAGGAGGACAATGAAGCTTACGCCTTCTTCAAGACCCATGGAGAGAGGGTTAGCAGCTTCAGATCGTGATAACGAGAAACTTGGTTGACAGAGCAAGTCGGAGCTTGACTCAAGTGTTGGTTAGATGATACCGTTAGTCTATGCCAGTAAGGACATCGGCTATTCAGTCCTACGGATAGGCTAAGACAAAAGCTGAGGTTCCACATTCCCCAGTGGAAGGGCATTCAGAAGGGTCTGGATGTGTACCCGAAGTTAGGGTGATCGTTGTTGGCGACATGCTGATAACGTAGCTTTTGTGAAACCCTGATTGGGAGTACCACAGGGTAAGGTGCATAGAAAAGAGTTAGTGACTGGGATGCTGCAGCACTAGCTTCACCTTGAGATCTTGAAGCTCGATCTCATGGACGTGGTGTCCAGTTTCCCGAAGAAGAAGGGAGCAACAGCAGGGTTACTCTATCGAGTCTCGGAGTACGCTGTTCGGAGCAGTGCCCAGGATTACCCAACTGTGGGCTGCTTGCCGAATCATGGGGAAGTACGCGAGGTACAAGCGGAAGGAAAGAGATCGGTAACCAGTAACCAAGCTCAGTCGGGAGAGGCTGAGATATGGATGCATTACTCAGGAGGAGTATGTGAGACGTTCATTACCTCTTGCACGGTGCAGCTAGAAAATCTGCATTGTGGTCAGCTAACGAGGCTTAGTTCTCCGACGTTGTGGACCGAGGATGGTGCAACGGGCCGAATGAGGAGAAATGCGGACCTGACGGGGAGGGCATATCATTCCGCGTGGAGAGCAAGTGATGCTGACGCTCATGCCCAGATTTTGGGAGAAAATCTGGTGTACCAAGTGAAGGTACGGGTTCCTTTGTGTGTTTTCCAAGGGGATTTGGTCAGTCCGGTTTGAATAGCTGTCTGTATGGGCTTCTACTACTGCCGGCGAATAAGAGGGAGTAGGGACTTTTGAAGCAGAGGTACGTCAACCTGGGGGCTTCGAAGGAGCAGACGGAGTGATTCAAGTGGGAACAGGAAGGAGATCTTTGCGTGAGATGGGTCAAGAGGCAGGGCAGGACTCAAACCTCCGATGAGGACATCGGGTCTCATTGGTGGGGGAGACTGTTACGGGGTTTAGCTCGTGGGACGGTCGAGAGCTAGGGTTTGGCGGTTGTCCCTAGCATTCCCGCGTCCAAGTCGGGTGGCCGGTGCTATCCGAGTGTTGAACAACCTACCGAGCATTTATCCGTGATGTGGGCAAGTCCAAGGTCTGACTGGCGCATGTGGTCTATCGGGCGAGTTGCTGTGCGGGCGAGCTACCGTGCAGTACCGATAGCAGGCTGTGGCGGACAATTGGTCGGTAAGGAGTACCGAGCAGGCCGCTACCTGGTACCGAGTGTGGTGCGGGTTCCAGGCGCGTGCAAGGTCAGGCGCAGCCGGGGCATTCTACCGAGCAGCGTGGCGGGTAGAAGTGCGGGTTCCGGATGCGTGGGATGCGAGCGACCAAGCATCATGACCAGGCGAGCCAGGCACCAGGGCCGTGCGCTATCGTGCAAATGGGCGGTAGTCACGGGTGCGCAGGTGTGCGGGTGACCGAGCCAAGGAGCGGCAGGGGTTATCGTGCACGCGCATGGGTGCTGTGGAACGGGCAGACCAGGGTTCAGTACTGGGGTCGCTGGTTCGATAAGGCGACCACACCACACCCAGGAGGGGTTCGGTGTTGGGTCGAACCAAGAATGCGATCAGTCTTTTGCGCCACACCCAGGGGTAGGCTTTCCGGTAATTTTGCTGGAATCCCAGGGGGTGAGTGATGACAAGGCTTGGAGCATGAGGACCGTTGATCGTGGATTGGACGGTGAGGATGCATGCTGAGGACGTGGTGCCCACTAGTCCGGAAGGTCTATATAAGGAGATGCCATCCTTGTGTAGAAATCAGAACAACAAAAGAGAGTTGAGTGTGTGAGTGATCTCAGTGGGGGAGTGAAACTTGGTCGGGCAAGGGGACGCCTTGGGGTTACTGCAGTCAGGCCGAGGAGGGTCTGGAACACCAAGGGGGATTACCGGGGTAGTCGTCGTCCGCCTTTAGGGTCAAGGCTCACACACCTGTTGTTCGGCAACCCTGCGCGGTGAACCGAGGGTTGGGTGAAGTCCTGTCGAGTGAGGGTCGAGAGGCACGGTCGTGGGGTTTGCATGTCCACGACCGGCGGGTAGTCTAGAGGGATTACCTGTGTATATCCTGTATTCACGTTGTAAGAATAGAGGTTGGGATTTATCCTGTAATTGGTGTGATGTATCCGTCATGTTTGTGCACCGTGGTCTAGACCAGTGATTCCGTGGTCTAGGGGCACCGAGCAGGGTACTCGGTACGTGGGGCGTGTAATCACTTGCGACTTGGTGATCGGTGTGTGTGTTCGGTACAGGGGCTGGTAACCTGGTTACGGTACGCAGGCGTTGGTAGCTGGGCGCGGTACCAGGACTGGGTGCGTGCGATACTTGCAGGCGTGCGGTCCGAGGCCGCTGTGCACCACAGCACGATTGGGGTGCGGAGGTGGTGTTGGCTGGTGTTTCCAGGGAGGGAAACACGCCGCACAGTGGCAGTTTGGGCGAAAATTTTATCCCCTAAACTGACCCCTGTGACAGCTGCCCTCTCTATGTCTCCACCGGCTCTGCCATCCCCTCCCACCACTCCTCTACATCGGCGTCCACCCCGTCACTCCCACTCCCTTTGCCCACCCCACACCCCCACCCTCTCCGCCTGCAATCCCCCCTGCCCCGCCCCCTACCCCCTTGACCGCTTCCCCCCTTGCAGCTGGATGGTGGGGTCGAGCCCCCTCCCCCTCTGCCCACAACCCCCTCGCCCCTCCCCCACAGCCCACCCATCGCCCCGCCTCCCCCTCACCCCCTCCCTCACTGCTCGCCCCCATCGCCCCCTCCTCCCCCTCCGACCACCAAAACCCGCCTGCCCGCATAAGAGGGGGAGGAGAAATTTTTTTTTTTTTGTTTTCATCAAATTTGGGCCGTTGAATCATAGACGACTCATATTAGAATTTAAAGTATGAAATTTTTACTCCCCTTGCTCAAAAAAATATTACCCTATATATATATATATATATATATATATATATATATATATATATATATATATCTGTTAAATCTGGGCCATTGGATTGAAATCCAGCGGCCCAAATTTTACTATTCTAAATTTGATTTTCAGACCCATTAGACCCGCCCGCACGTTTGTCTGCAGGGCTCGTTGGACCGTCTGCTTGTCTGCGGCGGCTCGTCGGACCGCCCACCCTCCCCTGTTCCCCCCTTGCCCCCGGCCACCCCTTACAACCCCCCGCTGCCACGCCAGCAACCCCTAGCCACCACCCCCGCCTGCCATTGCCCACCACCCACGCCCGCCCGTTTGCCCGTCCGCCCGCTCGACCACCCTCCGCCGCTGCCCGGTCCCCGCCGCAGCGCCCCATCCCGCTGCCTCCCTCCCGCCCCACTAGCGCCCCCATCCCGCTGCCTCCCTCCCGCCCCACTAGCGCCCTCCCCTGCCACTGCCTACCGCCGCGCCCCCCACTCCCGTTCCCCCTTGACCCCGGCCGCGCCCTTCCAACCCCCCTGCCGCCGCCCACGTCAGCCACGGGTTGGCGGGGGCGGCGGCTGGGGGCAAGGGGGGAACAGGGGTGGGGGGCCTCGGCGGCAGGCAGTGGCGGGGAGGGCACGGCGGGGCGGGAGGGAGGCGGCGGGATGGGGCGCCGCGGTGGGGAGCGAGCAACGGCGGAGGGTGGTCGAGCGGGCGGACGGGCGAACGGGCGGGCGTGGGTGGTCGAGTAGGCAAACAGGCGGGCGGGCGAACAGACGGTCGGGTTGCGGGATGGCAGCTCTCAGGCAGGTCTGGGGTGGTTTATCAAATCTGGGCTACTGGATTTCAATCTAGCGGCCCAAATTTGGCACCGCATGGTGGGCTGCCATTCTATATATATATATATACTTATACGGGGAAGACACACCTCACGTCCCACATGCGCCTTCAAAACTACTCCTAGCCTGAACATCTAAGTTCATCATTTCGCCTTGTTATGCACACGTCCCACGGGTGATATAACGGATGTACAATCCAATTAGATTATTTCATTTATAATAATTTTTCTTTTTATTTTTATCGTGAAAATCTTTAGAAGATAAAAAAATCACGAAGAATCGCATATCTACCAATCACAATTTGTTTTGCAATTTTGTGGATTTTTCAAGATTTTTCTAAATATGTGATTCGTGCCAGGTGGCGAAAAGACAATCTCTTCCCAAGAGGAGATATATGTCCCTTATCTCATATATATGCCTTCCACGCGAAAAATATTTACCATGCACGCCTTACACATCTTCCACACCAAAATAATGTTCACGTATCCACGCCTTTGACAGCAACACATCACCCAAAAATTTTGCACCTCATGCGCCCCAATTAGCCGACTCCCATGCACATTCTCTCATTATATATAACACACATGCACCCGTTCCGTTTCCTCAACCCATAAAGTAAACAAGCTGCTCTTCATCTTCTTCCTACAATGGCCGCCCCTCAACTCGCCATTCCTCCTCCTCCTCGCCATTATCGCCCTCTTCCTCCGCACCACCACCGCGGCCAATGTTCTCGCTTCCCATCCTATAGTCGGCCAGTACACACCTATCCCGGTCGACGACTATGTAAAGGAACTGGCCAAGTTCGCCGTTGAAGAACACAACAAGCAAAAAAATGATCATCTTGTCTACTCCAAGACTCTGAATGCGGAGAGGCAGGTGGTGAATGGGAACAATTACCGTCTGGTTATCTCTGCATATAGGGATAATCAGAAGTCGGAAAACTACCAAGCGGTTGTCTATGTTCCCCTTTCCGGCACCCGGCGTCTTACCTCGTTTAAGGAACTACTTCAAACCGCCACCGTGGAAGCCACCACTACCGCCTCTTCTCTTCGGGTCCGCCAAATCATACCTATCCCGAACGCTTATAACAACACCATGGTGCAGAAACTTGGCAGTTTCGCCGTCCAAAAATACAACGCCAAATTTAACATTGATGGGAATCTCACCTTCTCCGTGGTGGAGCTGGCCGAGTACCAGATTGTGGCTGGGACCAATTATTATCTGTACCTCTACGCTATTGAGAAGGTGTTGAGTACTGAGAGGAGGGCCGCGTTTGATGTGTTTGTGTATGAGGCGTTGAGCGGCGTGGAAGACGCTTACCTCGTTTAAGCGTAACCTTCTCAAAGCTCGCTAGTTGATCGGTGGGCATGGGATTTATTTGTGTGGTAAGTAACTTGGAATTGTATGGGGCATTGAATAAGAGGTTGTTTCAATTGTTTGGTGGTGTGGAAGTGTAACTGTGTAATAATAATCGGTTTGGTCATTTGGGTGCAGGGTGTGGTTTGTATGTCAGAATGAGGTTTGTTGAAGAAATGGAAGTGTATAACTTGTTTGTTGGCCGCTCTTAATTGTTCTTTACGTGAATATAGTTTTGCTATGGGGTATTGAATATAAAGGCCAAAAGGTACGGCAGCATAAGCTGTTCTAGCTTATATACACTGGACCACTAAACAAATATTCGATTATCTAAAATCAACAGTTACAATAAAATTTCAAGATTGCCTTTTTGTCTCCCTCGCGCAGTCCTCACACCCGCCGCCCTTTCCTGATCTAGACGATCAACCTCAGCACTTCTCTCTATCTCTCCAACTTTCTCCTATTTCAATTTATCCAACAAAAAGTTTAACCTTTATTTATTCATTGTGATCATCAATTGGATGATGGATAATCTTCAACAGCACCATAAGATGCAGATGCAGACAAAAGTCTGCATATCAAGATTGCAACTGACCGACAAAAAATTTGCTCAGGAGTTTCATTCATGGTCAAGTCAGATTTAATCTCCGTGCATACTTTAGAGGGATCTTCCTCCATCAATTTAGTAGCTCTTTTAGACCATAATGATATAAAATTTGGTATCCTCGTTTAAAATCCTAATTAAGCATTTGATGGAATAGGTGGTGACATTCACTCGAGCACAGTTGGACGAATGAGTATAAAAGAGATTGCAGATTAAAGCCCCAGAGAAAGTTTGGCCTCTGAATCTTGATAGCACCAGCATCCAAAGTCCAATGTGACGGCCGAGCTACTTTGTCTGTATCAAGTACTATCCTCTGTGGGACCACCAGTATAGCACGTGGCACAAAGAACACCATATCTTAGACGTGATTCTTATATTTTTTTTGTCTTGACATCAAAAATCATGTCACAACAGTCTCTTAATGATTCCAAACTCACGCTATACTTAAACAGGTGGTTGTAATTTGTGGTAGATGTTAACCCAACACTTTTGATTTGATTCTTACATTCTTTTAACTTGTGATAAAAAATCTTGTCCCAAAATTCTCTTAATGATGCCAAACCTCATGGTACAAGTAAATCATGTGGGTTATAATATATGGTAGAACTTAACCCAACACCTTTGGCCACGTAAGACCTGCATAGAACTTTTACTTTTACCAATCTCTTGTCCATTCTTGAGGACTGAGTAAAACTTCATATCTTTATCATTATACATAGAAAAAGACACCACCATTAATTTTTTGCACAGCTTCTCTATTATTAAGCTCTAATAGTGGTGGACCTTCATGACAAAGCCAATGATGAAAACAGTTTTTATTTCAAATTTTTAATTTATATGGTATACTTTATATTGATTTATGTAAGTGATGTAATGTTTAATTATTCTATTATTTTCATTAATTTTCAATCATTTTTATGCCTATTTACTTTAATTTTTTTTCTTCAAAATACAAAAAAGATTGTGCACATGCTGATATTATTGTTATTATATATTTAGTTTACACGTCCAAAATCACAGAAGATGAATAGCGTGCAATGCTTTCAGATCGTTCCGCATGACTCATGGCCGTTGGTTGACTCCTCGATGCAGCAGGCTCGGAAGGTGTTCGGGAGAAATGATGCTTTTGTTTAACATTGTCGGAATACGGGGTGGGTTGATGCCATTTGAGACATTTTATTTCTTATATTTTTCATCTATTTATTTTTTATGGTTAACTGGTATAATTGAATGAGAACATCTTCATTGTATGTAGGGGTGAGTGTAGAGAACCAAATGGCCTAGTTTGACCAACGTTTAAGTACTTTGTAACCAAATTTGACCAACCAATTATGAACAATAAAAACAAACTAAATATGAATGTTTCTTTGTTCGACTGAATCACCAGCTAGGTGATTCATGAAACCCATGAAGTAGTAATATTAGTGATATTTTTAAAATTCATCACTAAATTAAAATAGAAAATTATAAATTGAAAGCATATTTATCTTAGGCATTGAACTTTTTCATGATAATATAACACTTATTTACACAAATATATTCTAAAATAGTAATTTTAATTTTTATGTTCATTGATATACATAAGAGAAACTAAGATATTATGTTTTATAATGTGGTAAATCATTGGACAATACAATAAACATGAAACTCAAATAAAATTTTAACTTGGCTGAATTGTGACCGTGCCCGATTATAACCAACTCTAAAAAACTATGACCACATATAAAAAAGTTGAGCAGTTTGCCTAATGGTCAATTTAATCGTTACCCAAATCGGGTTAGTTGGATCCAGCCTTTCTCACCATTGTTTGAGTATTATATGGCATGTATTTACCTGACCCTAGTCTCTTTCGGCGCTAATACCTCCATTGGATGTTACGTACCCGACCCTTTTTAATTTTAATTTGGTGGAGTCGGGTCTAGTTAGACATTAGGACCGAATCCCTCCAGAGTCTAGTACATTTACTGTGTATTTGAATCCATTTTTGAATTGATCCTAGTCCTTGCAGAATCTATGGCATTGTTCCCGAGGTTACCCCAACCAACTTAGGGTGGAAACCCTAAGTGCACACAACCTGTGCTTGACAAAATTGTTCATGTAAGTCCATTTGATTAAACCCTAAGTTTGGACTTTTCTAATTATGTGTACTTGTAACCCTAAACTTTAATTAACCTACTAATAAGGTTTAACATAAAATTAAGCAAGTAATTAAGTTAATTAAGTATCTTATGTATTGTGCATATGTTAAGGCCCTTGCCTTCATATGCATATCAATGTAATCTGAGTACTATTCGGGTTCTATTTCTATGCTAGGTTACGCGAGGTGAGCTTGTTGATCTAGGACGTGGAGCTTCTCTCATACGAGTCTATTGGACTCACTTTGTTTTTCCTCTTCTTAGCTTCTTGTGTGTCAATTTTAATCGTATTTTAAACGTAGGATAGCCTCTACAGCGTTTTATGAGATACCCCCAATATCAGGTCATTTAGGTAAGTTTTCCATAGGTTTACTCAAACTTCAAGGCTTGAGATCCCTTAATGGTTTATGAAAGATAAGCATCAAAAAACTATTGTACAACTCTGCTACGCAAGCTTGATATATCTAGGTATATAATGATTTATGATTTTACGAACAAGAGAGATTTGTATAGGTAGTATAAATTATACTAGTACTCCTTTAAACCCTGAAGTAGTGTGATGTACGAGAGTACTGCGCAACATAACAAATTTTTAGAATTTGTGGCACTAACTTAAATGTTCCTTTGCCACCTAAATATCGTGACCGGTGTTACATAGAGCATATGAGAATGTAAGTTTTTTTGTATGAATATGAATTTGTCGAGCATGTGCACTGACCTTTTGAATTATAAGGCATCTCTACTTACAACCCTGTATGGCTTTCTGAAGTTTTCTAAGTCTCTTGTTGGTAATGGAATACATTTAAAAATTTTCACTATATCGATGGCTATTTCAGACAGGCAATATAACTTGTTTGAATAGTGACGTTTTTCTCCCTATCTATATAGGTGAGGTCCCGTGGAGTTGGCTGGCCTAGTTGCGGGGATCAGTGGCATAGTGGTGATGGTTGGGGTTGTGTTGTTATCGTATACTTATGTATTTCAATTCATGTGGATGATTGCATTCGTAATACCCTAAATTCGGTTTATGCTCGGGAACTAAAATGGAATGTCACTAGTCCCAGTTAGGTCGGCTAACCCGAACCCAACTCCTGCGGATCTACTCTCGGTGTCTCAAGATAGAAGATGTTAATCACTATGAATAGATGAATGCACAAAAATAAACCTAACATGCTACTACATGGATGACATGTCAACCAATTCACATACCAAATAATTACGAAAACAATCAATAAGATTTGTAAAATAAGACGGACTGAGCCTCCCCTAAAAGTGCAATTAAAGGCCACCTTGTCAAATCAACATGTATATGTGTGTGTGTGTGTGTATATATATATATATATATATATCATACATTTTCATTCACACAACTTTCTAATCTCTTGTATAATCATTATGAAGCTTGGATCTCGAACCATCAATTCTGGGTCTTGACTTACTTGTTGTACCTATTCAATGTTTAAACATATTTATTAACATGTCATCGTCAATAATCTTCCTACTGCGGCGGACATCATATTACACCACATCATCATGTATTATATTTTATTACATCATCTTCAAAATATTAAACATGCTATCATCTGACATGTCTATTACTGGTCCAAAAATATAACTAATATCAAACTAGCTAAGAGAGCAAACTCTCATATGAAGGAAAAGATTTATATACTTCTCGTGAACTCTCTCAAGGGCACCTACTGAGGAGCCACTATGTTGTAGACCCAGTAACATCTCAAACTGACAGCTCTGCTTTTGCTGATGCCTTTCTTGACATTTTCTCATTTCATTTTCTTGTTCCTCAGGACTACTAGTAGATCCTCATCCCTCTCCTTTCCTCCATATTTCTCATGGCCTTGAGTATGAAGACCGAGTACTCTCAGGTAGTCGCCTTTAGTACCCTTTCAACCACAAGTCTGGACATGCGTTGTACTAATTAGAACCCGTAAACCTCCATGTTTCTCCGAGTGTGAGGAACTCAAAATGGGAGTTGTCAGGATCCCTCGGGAATGGAATAGCTTGCTCACTAATCCATAGCCCGTTTTGACTGACACGTGCACCCGCTCATGGTACGTGCAAGTCGGTTTTCTCATCTCTCGTCTCACTGAAAACTCAATAAAACTATATCAGATAGGCCTCAGAATGGATTTATACAATGGGCCTAAAGGCAACTTGTGAGTGGATCTTGTCTTCGAAAACATACTCAAGGGATCTCATCCTCAAGGGTTATTAATCCGGAGGATCAATCGATTAAATGACCAGAGTTAAATGGGATTCGATAAAATGCCACTTTACTCGTCTTGCAAGTATTAATACAATACACAATAGAATAGAGCATAAAATAGAAAACAAGTCCTAACTGACCTGGAAGAAGCTCCAATCATGTCCAGGTGCCTAGGCGGCGAGCTCCTAATCCATACCTAAACATCAAGACTAAATACTAATGTCCAGTATAATGCATTAATGATACACTCCTCATCAATCCATACAAGACAACATCTATTTACATGCATTTAAATTCAAACTCTAATTCACTATTTTCTTCCATTAACATGCATTTAAATTCAAACTCTAATTCACTATTTTCTTCATAATCATCAGTCACGTGACGGCCACAAGGTTGTTTCCGGCTCGAGTGAGGATTGCGGGGGAGAGGGAAGGGAGAAAAAGGAGAAGGGAGTTGGGTTAGGAGGATGGTGGTGGCATCGGAGGATTGGAATAAATAGGTGTCAGGGGGAGGAATGAGTGGTCAAGATGAAGGTTAGGAGTCATCTCGTAAGGTGTCAAGGGAAGAAAATGAGTGGTCGGAGAAAAACAGTGGTCGGGGAGAAACATAATACTCATCACAACATTACAATGATATGCTCTATATGTAATAACCCACCCAAACTGCTCGTAACGCATCCTAATACATTATTTGGCCTAAAAATAATTATACGATCTAATTAAAATAAATAAAGAAAATCTGGCATACTCTCATATATTCTGATAACTCATTATCCTGATGCCTTACTAACGTTATTATCATATACTTGGGCACACATGACTCTCATGGTTCATAATACAAGACCGGCCTCGGCTCGGTATGCCTGTTTTGAAATTGACCCGACTAAAAATAATAGTTGAACCGACCGGTGTAGGCTACAAAACCTTGACATGAGTCATAGGTTTTCCAATATTATTTTGTGTGCATGTGCCCTGAATTGCATGAATAATGTATGATTTGGATTGGGTATGACATGTTTGCGCACACGTGTTTAATATTTTACTTTATTTTATTATCAATGTGGAGTGGATAAACTTTGGGGCAAAGACTAACCATTGTCTACAAGATGTATGAGCCTATACCTCAAAGTCCTAGAACATGACAAGGAGCAAAGAACATGACAAGGAGCAAATTCAGGTACATAAAACTTATTTGATTGCAGTTGTGTGTGAATGTACAAGAATGTGGGTAGGAGAAGCATATGGGTCTTACCGTGTGAAGAACCCATGTGAAGACCCGGTGTTAGGGTATGATGCCCTAGCATCCACTGATGCCTCTTTGTTTAACTTTTTTTGTGGGGTGGTATGTAGAACAAGTAACCACGATCTAGTGTTTACATTATCGTACTTATCTGCATTGAGAAATCAAGATACCTAATCCAATCACAAAAACTAAGTATACGAACCAGAGCATTTTACAACATTCTTTCAAGAACTCAAGCTCTTAGCTACATTGGTAGTGTTGCTTTTGTATAGTTCAGAATGATTATTGCACTTGTAAAGTTACCTACTTAGTTATAGGGGAGGTGTTGCCTCTCTTTGCGCTTGGAGTGCTCATGAGGAGCCCATAGTTTAAGATCTGTCATATGTAGTATGATCCTACATGCATATTATGAAAACCCTATAAAGTATCCATTTTAAGCATCCTGAAGGGTTGAGATCCGTTTCCATAATGCTTGTACGTGATAGCCCATAGAGTCGCTTTTCACACTATAATATTACGATTCAGCCTACCCCTTCAGGCCAAATTGGGGTATTACAACTTGGTATCTGAGCCAACCTCTTGGACTATTAAGGTGGCTAAGCTTCAAAATGCATTATGTTGTACACGCTTCATGTATGTTGTATGTTGCAAGGTATGATGTGGTATGCTTATATCTATTATGTTATGGTTAGACCCTCCACCTGAGCCAATCCACAGCCTAGTTAGCTGGTATCTCTTTCTATGTGTGTTTTGTTATCCTATTTTGTGTTGCACAATTAGTCAGTTTGCAAGATTTTTAGTGTCTTTTTTGTGTAACAGTTAAGCAAAATAGATGGCTGAGCATCATAGAGGTAGACCTTGCTACGACACCGAACCCCACCAATGTGGGCACCTGAGAGAGGATCAGCTAGGACCTAGGGAGGACCAGTCAAGGTCCCATGACTATATGAGCTGCTTGTTGGAATAGTTCGGGAGATAGCCATGGAAGTGGTCAAAATTGAGAAGAGGTCTGTAGAAGCTGAGACTCCTACTGAGGCCTCTATACTATAACGTGTATTGCCACTGTTACAGCCACCACTGCCAGCACAGTTTTTGCATGTTCCACAACCCCACCTACACTAGTGCTATACGAGATTCCTACACTAGGGATTCCAGTGGGAGTTCCACTCCTAAACAGGTTGGTAGTAAGGCAGAAACGAAGAGACCATGGTAGTTCATCTTTGGAGAAGGCTTAAGTTGTCAAGGCCCAGAGCTCCATCAATCCTGGGAGCGTTGTGATGTTGACCATTTCATGGAAGTATTGTGGACAAATGTTCTATGGGAGCACAGATCCCAAGGTGGCATTGGAGTGGATAGATACAACACGTAGAGTTTTCACACATATGGGTTGTCCACTTGATCTCTGGGTGCACGCGGCCACCGGTCCATGCAAAGTATGGTTAAGCTCTAGTTGGAGTCTGCCCATGCTACATTCCTGGAGACTAGGGCCCTAGAGCAGATTGCATGGAATGACTTTTGGGAGGTCTTCTACACCTAGTACTTCTCCCTCACCATTAGGGTGAAGAAGAAGATAGAGTTCTTATCCTTAAGACAAGTGGAGGGTACGTTCATGGTGGAGTACCAGGTGAGATCCCTCATGTTGGAGAGGTTTGTTCCGGGTAGCTTCGTGTGGGAGAGAGAGCGAGCAGCTCACTTTGTGTCTAGTTTGTGCATCAGTCTCTGAGTAGTTGTTGCTACTTTTTCATGCTTGACATTGGCTAAGGCAGTTATGGGCCCTAGAGTGTGAGCACATAAATCATTCCCACCACCAAGCTAAGGGCACCGCATAGACTAGTGGTTAGGGTCAGAGACGTGGAGCTCAAGATCAGCAAGGTTCGCAAGAATAGAGATGGAGGACAGATGATGAAGTGACAATGTATGCTATCAAGGGAAGTAGGTTAGGAGATTCCCTTAATAGATGCAATCCTTCTAGGCCCTAGGTCAGCGTGGGGTAGATTATTTGAAATACCTGATTTGCCTAGAGTGCCAGAGGTGCCACAGGGTACATGTCGAAAAGCCACCTGCGCTTGCTTTTCATGTAGCGAGAAGGGACACCATGATGTCGAGTGCCCTCGGCAGCCACGACATCAGTATATCCAATAGCAATAGAGTATAACAGGTCGGGTTAGCTACAGTAGAGGTAGAGCAGGCACAGAGGCAAAACATGGGGCAGGCCAATGGGCAAATGGAAGGTGTCAGGCTAGAGTAGCAGGGCAGGATGTATACTTCAACAATTGAGGATGCGGTCCTAGATGCCACAATAATCACAAGTACTCTACTTATTGATTCAGCTCCTGTCATAGCCTTGTTCGATTCTTGTGGCACTCATACATTAACAGCCAAAACATTTGTCGATAGGATTGGTGTGTTAGTGTAAGATTTAGGCTACGACTTGGTTGTATCGACTTCTACCGAAGCCATTCTCACCATCGAAGTATGTGTGAGGGGTGTCGTTGTGGTTATCTAGTAGCACATCCTTTTGACTGATTTAACAGTGTTGCCAATAAGAGAGTTTGATGTGATATTTGGCATGGATTGAATGACATGCCTCCAAGCTTTGATAGTCTACTAGAGAAAGAAGGTCCAGCTCCTTATGAAGAGGAATGTGAGGATTGCATTTCAAGGCATAGGTAGAGATAGAGGAACTATTTGATTTTGTATTAGTGTGCTCAGAGATTGATTGATTGAGAATGTGAGGTCTTCCTCATGATAGTTGTAGCCATGCCTGAGCAGTCAATGCCAAAGTTAGCACTAATTCCAATGGTCAATGAGTTTGCTAATGTTTTTTCGAATGAGGTGCCTAGATTACCGCCAGTTAAAGAGCTTGTGTTTGCGATTGATTTAGTTTCTAGTACCGCATCTATCTCTAGGGCATTGTATACGATGGCACCACTTGAGCTCATGAAGCTCAAGATACAATTGTAGAGCTATTGGAACATGCTTTCATTAGACCGAGTTCTCACCTTGTAGCATTCCAGGAACTAGAAACATTAGCAAACTCAATAACCCTGTGTTAGACTTAGTCAATTCTTTGACCTTAATTGTGCTCGATGCATAATAGTCGAATTTGGACTCAAGCCAACCAGGGCTACTAAATAGAAATATACAACATTTTCATTATACATATGGACCTAGAACTTGTTGACCGCACCACAAATATGATAGAATATCCTAATATAGGAGTCACAATCAAATTATAAGGTAAAACATATAATTCCTTAACTAAATGGATGCATGATGATATAATGTATGACACATAAATATTAGGAGTACAACCATAAAATATATCAAACAACAAATAATTAATTATTTAATCAATTACTTATAAGTTTATTTGTCAGAAATAAATTTATTTGTCAAAAATATCATGGATATTATTCATACGTTTCATGAATTGTCATTCAAGATATTAATATATTATATAAATGATTTTTTAGTGTTCTGAATAACATATACAAAATTCTACATTATGAATATAAAAATAAATTTTAGGCCATGAATGGTTCCACCTAGTACCAGCTGAATTATATAATTTTATTGATGGTGTTTAAAATGTCATGTACGGTTTTCTGCGTTCTCTGAAAATACACAGTCATATTAACACAGTAATATTACCAACTGAGGTGACTAATTTAATTGTAAAATGTATGGTTACTTACAAAAAATATTAATGACATTTATTCATTTTGTTGACGTGGTTCTATGAGTCTTGATGCGAAGTCTCACGACAGTCCATGTTGAGTTTATAACCCATAATCCAGTATTTTTCTCTTTTATAACAATTTACACCACTTGTGCAAACTTTTTCCCAAAATGAAAAGAAACTTTGGGGAAGCTAGTTAATGATGACCCTTCGTAGATTTGTCAATATAAACGGCAGTTAAAGTTGCAAAAATAAGAGCTTATCTAAGAATTATGGCAGGTATAGGAAAAGAAACAAAAACAACAACTACTAATTTATCGGTCATTATATTCCCCAAAAGTTGAAAACTAAGTGATAAAGGCTTTGTAAAACTTTTTAGGACATTAATTAGTAAAATTATTGGTGTTGGTTGAATGCATTTACTATCTCTTACATTAATTTTCTTACTCAATATATATAGCTTGTCCTTTGAAGGCTTGAAATTAGTTTTTGGAATGCTCAATTGATGAAATAGACACTGCTTTGTGTCCGAAGTGTAGAAAAATTTTGGAGTATCGAGTTTCAGACAAATTAGAGCACTGAAAGTCGAATAAATAAAACCCAAATTAAAATTGGACAGGGCTTAGTCGGTAGTGTGTATAGGCGTCCGACAACATCTGGGTGCGCTGTACAGGGACAAGTGGATCTTGTGATGGGTCTTGTTGCAATCACGCATGTGGACATAGTCAGAGTGCTAGGATGCTGTTGGGACAGGCTCAAATATCCACGTAAATGTGATCCGATTACTTATAATCGATCAAAAATAATTTGGGATTCGATTGAACGTTAGACTTTTTAGATATATAATATATCAAAAAATATTCAGATTAAATAAAAATTTAAGGTGATTCAACTAGTATCTAATCCGAAGAAGTTATATTTTATAAAATTATATTTTATAATATTTTAAAATAATATTTTTATATTAAAATTTATATTATTTTAGTCAATTAAATTAAATTCGGATCAAATATAGGTTATGCAGATTAGGATTCGACACAGATATAGTAAATAAACTGAATACAAACTTTATATTCTGGTCCAGTCTAAGTTTAGATTTTAAGATTCAGGCAGAGTCAGATATAGCCATGTCCAATTCATGATCGACCTGAACCCATCCCTAAGACAATAGGTAACTTGGCCTTGGTCAGAAAGTGTTGCAGTGGCGAGTAGTTGGCACATAGAAAATCTAAGCAAGCCCGACACACTGGCTTCGTCCTTAGGTGTCAGGGAGCTTTACTTAGGTGATGGCGAGCTACTTGGACTCGACTAGTTCAATAGAGGGTAAGGCACGGAGGCTGGTAGACCACCCCGATAAACAAAGATCATAGTTTAAAAGCTGGAAACTCAGACTTGACTTAGCATATCAGGGAGTAAAGTTGAGTCAAAGTCGACTCCAAGCTAACTCAGAGTCATTTATATTAAATTTTTTACTATATAAATAAACAGATACATAAAATTAGTAAATATTATTTTTTTGACATTTAAAATTGATAAATACATGATTTACATTTCTTGTAAATATTGATTTAGCTAATTTAAAAGAAACAGTAATATGCTTTTTTCTAAATTGGTCAATATAGAATCATCCATACATAGAGTTTGACTCGACAAAGCATAGAGTCTAGTCGAGTGGTGTTCATCGGTCGGGTAATGCTTACATGAAACTTATTAATTAACTTAAACCTACATACCAAACCATACCATTAACCATTTAATTTTCTACTACTCGAACCTAAACCTGATCATTTACCATTTATCAAACCATAACCCAACCATTTAAATTCCAGTTACAATATAAAATATTAAATTAAATGGCACCATGAAATGTTAAATTAAAAACAAGGAGATTAATTAGGCCAATACAAAAAAAATAAACTTGAAAACATACTAATTTTATATATAAACACATATATCTCTATGACAAAGCTTAAACCATAGTAAACACAATTGTTTGAAAAAAAATTTTATATTATTGGAAGTGGGCAGTACCCGGTACTAGAAACCAACCCCAACCATTATAAAGCCAGTATCCGGTATCTTAAAGCCAAACCTCATTATATGGGTACCAAACCCGAACCATTAGGGTTTGGTTGGGTTGGGTTTCACTGTACCTAACCCAACGGGCACGCCTACTCAAGTTGACTTGGGGAGTATTTAGAATTAAAAAGAGTTTTAAAACTATGTTGGAGATATCTTTTAATACGCCACTTCAGACCGAATCATGATAGTACAATTTTGAAAGCTATTCGTTAAACTACCACATTCAAACTCTATAGAAGTAGATCTCAACCCTCAAGGAGGCTTAATTAAGATAAACTACAAACAGGATTTCGTACAAGGCATATTGAATCATACTACATAGGAAGGGCTTGAGCTATAAGGTTCTTGAATGTGCACTCCAAGCCACAAGAGAGGAAGTGCCTCCCTACTACTAAGAGGGTGACTTTCAAATGCAATGATCATCCTAGCTACACAAAGGGAATACCCCCAAAGTAGTCAAGAGATTGAGATCTTAAAAGATGTTCTGACATGATCAAATTCTTATACTTAGTTTCAGTAATTGGATTAGGTAGCTTAATTTCTTAATGCGGATGAGTTGAGACAGATTAAACACTAGGTCATGATTACTAGTCCCACATACCATGCAAGAATGAAATTATTGAGAGGCAACATTAGATCCTGGACATCATACCCTAACACCTGCTCTTCATGTAGGTTCTTCGCGTGGTATGGACCGTGTGCTCTTCTTACCCATGTTCCTCAACACTCGCACACATAGATTCAACCAAACACATTTTGTGTATCTAAGTTTGCTCCTCATCATATTCTAGGACTTTGATGCTTATAGTTCATACAGATGATTGTTAGCCTTTTTCCTAAAGTGTTACTCTGCACGATATTAGGAATAAAAATAATGAATTAAACACACGTACACAATCATCATGTCATAACCCAATCCAACATACATAGTTCCCACGAAACATCTTTTCAAGGCACATGCCAGCAAAATGATACAATCTAAAATGTGAATCTAGATACATAATTATAACATAAAGTTGGGCCCTTGCCACTACCACTGAGTCATTGATCTGCATGCCTAAATTGGCAAATGTCATTGGATCTCCACCTACATTGATATTCAAAAAATGTCAGTAATCAAACCAATTTAGGCACACATAGATGGGTACTCCATTATCCACAAAAATCTTATAATACTTCCAAAAAGCCTCACTAGGCTATATTCAAGAATAACTTATTTAAAAAGGTTGGCGTACAAGTGTGACAAAATTCATACTTATACAGAAAGTCATAAGCCCTCACATCCTCCATATAACAACTGTCATGATACTCAAATAGTAAAGGAACAATTAAGTTAGTATCACAAATTCCAAAAAATATGTTGCATTACACAGTATCCTCTTACATTGCATTACTTGAGCATTTAAAAAAGTACTAGTGTAATTTTTCCTACTCTTATGAATCTCTCATATTTATAAAATCGTAAATCCTCATAATTATATTTACTAGGCTTGGGTAGGGACATGTATAAGAGTTTCTAGAGTTAAGGTTTTGAAAACCATTAAGAGATCTCAACCATGAAGTTTTATTAAATTTATGAAAAATACAACTAAATGACCTGACATCAGAGGGATCTAGTAAAATGCCATCGGCATCATCTTACATCTAAAGTGCGATTAAACTCGACACACAAGGAGCCAAGAAGAGGTGAAGAAAGGAAGTCGTACGGATCTGGATGAGTAGTACTCCATATCCTAGATCAGTGAGCTCACCTTGCGCAACCAAGTAAGTGATAAACTTGATATAACGTTTGATCACATCAGCACATAAAACGAGGTAGGGCTTCAATGCTTGCATGACACATAAGAACAAGATTAACCTAATGAACTTAATTAATGAAGTGTTAAACCTCATTAGGTAGGCTTAATTAGAGTTTTTGTTACAAGTACACTAGGCCAGAAAATTCAATACTTAGGTTTTATCAAATGGACTTAACCAAATGATATTTCGGACAAACCAAATGGTGTCTGAATGTGTTGAAATTTGGATAGTGGGCCTTGACACTCTAAGGTTGTAGTAACAAAATTACCAAGTGCTAGTAGATGGGCCAACATTGTAAAAAGAACCCACTAAGGTCGGGCTAAGGTATTGGGTACAGTGTTCCTCAGTTTTGCACCAATTTTGCTAAGTTTTGTTTATAAGCATGGAGACTCCAAATGGGCCTCGGTAAAAAGGTAACACCTTGTGCTTGAATTTTGTAAAATTTCAAGTCCAAATTCTAAAGAATTGGTCCTGAGTAAACTTAGGAGGTGAAGGCATTCTCTAGTCATTTCTAGAGCAGGCTGGATCTACACGGGTTGTGAAAATCATAACGCAAGAACTACAAATCTATTGGCTTGAATTTTGAGGTGACGTTGCTAGGACAAACCCTAAGGCCTAGATGAAATTTCATTAAATTTAATGACCAATAACTATGTTTTTTGAATTTTACATTCGGAGCTAAAGAACTAGGGTTCCAAAAGAACAAATTAACTAACCGCCTAAATTATTTTTTATGGTTACCAAAATTTACATGAATTAGGTGTGTCTATATATGATTTTTATGGATTTTATCATGGACTTTTAACGAGCTAACTGAGGAGTACAATCTCACAGCATGAAGAGGGATTACAACAACACAACACATTACAAGGTTCGGGGTGTTTAGGTCCTTAAAGTGGTTGTCGTAGTGTGATGTTTTTAAAACCCACAAGCCAATCTAACAAGTTGCAAAAGATGGACATCAAAGCCGACCTACATCATGGTGTAAGAATTGGGAAAGGGCGGCCAGGTCATAGTAACCATGTTAGCTTGCCACCATTTGCCAAGTTTGGCACCCATATATGCCCATGCATACTATAACAAATGAAATGATGTACATAAAAGATTTATATTTATCCGTCATGAACACAACAAGACAAATATCATTTACAAATACCATATATATCATGAGATATGTCTTTTCTACTGAAAAAGTGCAAGTGGCTCACCACAGTGCATTAAAACACACAATTATTTTTATAAATAAGCAAATACCATTATTTAAAGCCTGTATACTCCTAACATACAGATCTACATTATAAAAATATAAAAAAAAATGTAAACAAAAGTGCACAAACAACAAACAAGGACTCTATAACAAGAGCTAGAAAGGTCAAGCCTTTACCTCAACGGGGACCAAAGGGAGGTCTCTTGGGGCTTCCTACCCCAACATCTACAACCGTATGGGCTCGGCTTGGCTTGTAGGCATCTAGGAGAGGCTGGGAATAGCAAGGGAGGAAGAGGGAAGGCAAGAAGGCAAGGAAGGGTCAGAGCAAAGGAAGCAAAGGGGTGAAAAACTTGAAATGGGGCTGTAATTATAGGCCAAAAAATCTGGGCCAGCACAAGGGCACTGAGAAGACGACTTTGCATTGTTTACTGCCAAGGTGGACCACAGCCATACTACTGGCCAGGCATGCGGGTTAGAGTTTCATGTACCAAATTGCACACAAAGCTAGGTCAAGCTAGCCAAACGCCTTTGCGTCAAAGGTAGAAGGGAGGCAAGATTTAAATTTGGGCCTTTGTGCCCATACTAAAACCGAAAACTTACAAAGTGCTAGCGTAAAGGTGCTGGGAGGGTGCCTATGCTCTAAGTGCAGGTGGCCACACTTAGGGTTTGCACCCTAACGTGGCTAGAGTGACCTCAAGAATCACACAATAAGTCCCATAAGGGTTAGGATCATCCAAAAAGGGTTCCAAACACATGGCTATCAAACAAGACTCATGAGGGATGCGGTCCTAACATCTAATTAAACTCAACCCAATCAAATCAAAAAGAAAAGGTCGGGCTCTTAGCTTCCAACCAGAGGTACCGAAAGCTGAAGGAAGCTTGTGCCGAGTGATTGCATACCTTACTATGCCTGAACTATAACACTAAGGGCAAACCGATTTGCGATGTTATAATTCAGAAGCTATTTGTTGGACTACTATTGTATAAACTTAACAAAAACGGATCTCAACTATAAAATCTCATTTTTGGCTTAGGGTTTTACCCGATTTTAGTTTGTCTAGTTCGGGCAGTCTTGAATCGATTCGAGTGAGCTCAAGCTAAAACAATTTTATGAATATGAGTATGAGGCCCAGATGGCCATATGATCATGTTGCTGAGGTTGAGTCCACCTGACATGAATATGATAGTTTCAGTTATGATACGTGAGGTATACACATGATTTTTATAAGTTATCAGTATATACACATGGTATACATATGAGTTTTATGAGTTATCAGTGTATATGCGAGGTATAGATATGATTTTTATGAGTTAGTCAAGATTTTAGGCCTAGATCTAAGCCAATGTAGTGTTTAGTATCCGTTTGGGATTTTCTAGGTATTTCATTTGCATGCATCATAGGAATTTCAGATCATTAGATTGTGCCCCTGTGGGCCCAACTTGATTTAGTTTACGGTTCCCGCCTCATTTAACCTTCTTGACTCAATTCCCGCATATAGTGTCACTTTTAGGACTCGAGTCAGTTTTGATTGTGGACGGTCTTGATCTGAGCTTTCCATTCAAATGTATATTGCATATACCAATAGGTGGGCCCACTAGGCAACGAGTTGTCCAAGTTCCAGATCATTCTATGTGGCAAGATTTGGGCCGCGATCTGGGCCATCCACTCAACCCTATCTTCCACCCAATTATCTTTGAGGGATTTTTCATGATTTTCAAAATTTTACACCATTACCTCCTTCACCACTTCTGCTCGCCACCGGCTAGACCTCGTTCCTCCTCTGGCCACCCATTCATTACGGTCATGACCGCCTTTCAACCAGCTTTCCATTCGTACCACTCACAACCATCGGCGCTACCACAGTCACCGTTGGCAACCGAGTTTTTGTCCAGTTCATGTTCGCCGAGTCAACCCAACCCAATTTTTCAGTTAACCCAGACTGGGTTGGTTCAGCTTGTATTTGGTCTGGTTCAGCTTAGTTCGGTCTGATTTAGCTCATTTTTGGACCATTTTCGACTAATCTTGCACCGTTTTCGGTAAGTCGAGAACTTCTATATTAGTTTAGATGCATATTCACATGATTTAGTACGATTAGATGTTATGATGATTTTTCTTTATTTATTATTTTTATTTATTTATTTATTCATTGTTATTTATTTATTTATATTAATATGTTTATCATATATGATGTATGTTTACATGATTATTTATTATTATTAATATTATATTTACTTATTAATATTAGTCTTTTTATGTTTATTAAATTGTATGTATTTATTTATTTATTTACTTGTTCGTTGCGTGTATGTTATTATTTAATTGTATTTAATTATGTATTCTTATATTGTATAACTATGATATTATTAATATTCATGATTAATGCATATTAGCCATTTATTTGTTTGTTTGTTTATTGTATATTTATTTATATGTTTACTAGAATGAGTATATTTTGATATTTACTCGTGTTTACCCGTATATTTATATAATATAATTATATTATTATTTTACGATTAAAGTATTGTTCATGTTTATATATTTATTATTTATATAATTATCTATGAGGGTATTTATTTGTGCCATGTGTTTAATTGTAGGCTTGTTAGCATTGTTTTCTTTATTAGGATGTTTTGATGATATGAGCACACACCACAAATAAGATGTTTTGTGCCACAAATAGGATGTCTCTCGATTTATGTGCCATGTGTTTAATTGTAGGCTTGTTAGCATTGTTTTCTTTGTTATGATGTTTTGATGATATGAGCACACACCACAAATATGCATCATATAGAGATGTTAACATTTTACTTAGTAGTGGGTTCCGATGCAGGTTTTGGAATCCGAGCTCGCCATAGATATGGAGATATGCTTGGGGCTTGGACCACAGGTCTGTAGGACTCTCCATCTCTGCTTGACTTCTTGTGTGTCCTGTTTGATCGGCTATTGCATCCCTCCGATGTCGGGCCATTTAGTTGTGCTTTGTATGCATGTTTAATAAAACTACAAGGATAAGATCCCTTGTTAGTTTTTAAACTGAAGCTCCAGAAATATATGATAGAAGCCTCTTTCCTAAGTCTATTATATGAGTACACGCATTTTTACAGATTTCACGAATAAGAGTGTGAGCGGTATGGAGATATGTATGAATTACACTAGTACTCCTTCAAACAATGACGTAGTACAGTATATGATGTTAACTGTTCCTTTTGCCACTCGAGTACCGTGGTGGGTGATATGGGAGATGTGAGGGCATAAGCGTTGTATGTATGAATATGATTATGAGTCGCATAACTGTTCCTTTTGCTTAACTATGTTTGCTTACTGCCTAGTGTGAGGCAATCTTGATGTTTCATATGTTTTCATGAGTAATGAAATACCCATATGCCAGTTTGTATTAGTTATTTTTCAGACTAGTAACATTCGTTACTGACGGTTTTCATATAATATATGTAGGTATTGCAAATCCTGTGTCGATTTTGGTGAAAGGACAAAGAAACGCTACACACACTTGAGCTTAGTGCATTTATTTCTTTTCTTACTTGTATTTTAATGCTTATTTAATAATGTCTTCCATTCTCATAACACCAAGAGAGTTGTTTCGATATATTTTATCGATAGAGTCATACCTACCAACAAGTTTAAACATGACTCGATTCAATTGTAACATTTCTAATCAAGTTCTCAGGTGAAACAAAATCGGGGTGTTACATCAACCCTCAAGGAGGTTTAAGTCAGTAACCTTTGAGCGCTTACGTGCAATCCATGTAGAATTGTACTACCATAAGAAGACGCTTAAACTTAAGGGAGCTCATAGCATGAACACTCCAATTTAGGGGAGAGGCAAAACCTCGCCCAAACTAAGAGGATGACTTTACATAATGCAGATGTTTACTCTGAACTATAGAAGAGGCACGCCACTGCTGTAGTTGAGAGGTTCAACTTTTGGAATGCATGATATGATTCTTAAGCTTAATTCTAGTGATTGCATTAGGTAACTTAATTAGTTAATGATACCAATGATCTTGTAGTAAAGTAAACATTGGGTGGTGGTAACCTATTCTACAAACCCCCAAACAGAAATTAAATACACAATGCATCATCAATTGCCAAGGCATCATACCCTAACACTCGACTTTCACGTGAATTTTCAAGGGGTACAAACCGTATGCTCCTCTATCCATATTTCTTTAAAGCACAAGTAGTTGCAACAAAATAAGTCTAATGTACCTAGTATGCTCCTCGTCATGTTCTGGGACTTTGAGGTTTATGCACCTTGCAAATGATAGTTAGAATGCCCCAAAGTTTGCACCTTGCACCACAACAATAATAATAAAGTAATAACAGTAAAGCACACAACACACCGTAACATTCCATCATCATATGCATTTGTTACCAAGTTTCGGGCATCGGCCCACAACACAATAAAAAGATATCACAGATCCAAGTACATAGATTCCAAATACACCAAACACATAGGCACTTAAGTGCAATATACATAAGCATTGCGATACACAAGCCACAAAAGATAGCAACTCGTGCTACCCCTACCATGAGCCTCCCGATTCATCCTCCTATGTTGGCCGCTGATACAAATAAATACATATATTTATAAAGGAAAATTGTCAACAATTAACAAATTGATTACTGGTCTGAAATAACTACCAGTAAAGCCTATTGGTAAAGCAATACTAGTTGATGGGTGCCTCAACACCCACGAGGAATTCATTGAAACCTATAATGTCACCACAAATCATTATGTGAGTAATTGGTGCTGGATTAACATGACTACACCAAACTAGAAACCAGTTATTACAACGGTACAAGCACATGCCTGGAGTGTCATCACGAGCATAGCCAGAGGCTCATTGCTAGCGAGGAGAAAGAGACATTCAAAAGATGAAATCTATCACACTCACATGTATATAATATATAAGGGCCTCAGTAGGGGCTTATATTATATGATTTTTTGATTTTGAGTTCTTAAACCATCTAAGGATCTCAACCTTCAAATTTTATGAAACTGTGGGAAAAACTTAACCAAATGGACTGGCATTGGATGGATCCTATAGAACACCATCGATGCGTCTATGTCTAAAACTCAGTAAAAACTCACTCATAGAGCCAAACAGAAGATGAAGGAGAGGATCCAACAAACCTGGGTGAAATGCTCTCCTCATCATACCATAGTGACCTCATTTCGTGTATCCTAACAAGTGAAAAGGAAACCCTAATCACTCACTGACCAACGTGGCATGCAAAAAGAGGCATGCAAAAAGGGGCAAAGCCTCCACATAAGCATAATATTAAAATATTCAACTTACTTAATTATCTTAATTAATGACATGTTAAACCTCATTAAGTAACTTAATTAGAATTTCGGGTTTCATGTACACTTAGTGGAAAGTCCGACGCTGATGGTTTTATCAAATAGAGGGTTTTATTGAACAAATTTAACTTGACAATTTTTTGGATGGGCTAAAACATTGTCCAAATAGGCTAAAATTTGGACCAATGGGTCCTGACAGTCTATGGGTAAGAAAAACCAAGTTCTAGCCCATGGCCCAACATGGTAACTAAGCGCACTAAGGTTTGGCTTAGGTGCTTGGAACACTGCTCCTGGACCACGCACCAATATGTCTAAATATCTTTTAGGAGATTAGAGACTGTAAGTTGTCCTGGGCAAACTAGTAGGGTTATAAAACACCATGATCTTGAATCCAATAAGATTTTAGGTCCAAAATCCTCGGATTTGGGCATGAGTGGACACAGATGTGGGAGGTATTGGTTTGGTTGTTTTTGGAGTTGGGTGGCCAAAGGTTCCAAAATTTTAATATGCTGCTATTGGGATAGAACCTAAGATGTGGAAGAAATTTCATGCGATTTCATCACAATTTCACAAGTATTTTGAATTTTACCTCAGGAGTTAGAAAACTAAGGTTTCACCCTCCGGTCCTACACATTCCAAAAAACTAATTTAACTAACCACCTAATTGATTTTTAATTAACATGAAAACTTATACGTTTAAATAAGACAATTATTAGGTCCTTATGTAATTTTTAAAGATTTTAATAAAATATTTATCAAGCTCATTGAGGAGCCAAATTTTAGATCATCTTAATCATTATCAATAGCACAGCATACACCCAATGCATTTACAAGGTTTGTTCATGCCCTTAATGATGTTATTTTAGATTGATAATTTACTAAGAATTATCCAACATCCTAACCTACAGAAATGTAAAAGATTGCAGCAAAATACAACATAAAACATGGTCAAAAAATTGGGGAAATTGTGGGGTAGGCTACTGGAAATAGTAGAGACACCACCTTTCATAAATTGTTGCTCTCATATGTGCTCATAACGGCTTACTAATATGAATCATGCTGAACCAAAATTGTAGATCTGTCATTGTTGCAATAAGAATCATGCAAAATGGCTCCTACAGCATGAGATATAATTTATTTACTGAAACACAGTGCACCATACAATATGTACATCTTACAAAAATCATATCTTTTTACATGCACATGCCAAAATGATGAAACTAAGCCCTACATGCTACTAACAAAGATGCATACTGTGAGATCCCTCAACTTAATCCCACATCTAATATCTATTATGAGAAGATCTTATTTATAAGTAAGAATGGACTATAAATCTTTAACTTGGGTTAACCATTTTGAAGAAATGACTTAGGCCTATTAATTAGCACATTAGGCCGGGTCGTACTCAGGTGGTATCAGAGCAACCTGGTTACGTGTTAGATGGTGGGCAGAAGGCTAGGCTGCCGGTCACAGGCCAAAGAAGGTCATGGGCTGGGGTTAGGAACGGGCCAAGTGTAGGAAATTTCGGGGACGAAATTTCCTAAGGTGGGTAGATTGTGAGATCCCTAACTTAATCCCACATTTAATACTTACTAGATGAAGATCCTGATTATAACTGAGAATGGACTATAGATCTTTAACTTGGGTTAACCATTTTAAAGAAATGACTTAGGCCCATTACATTGCACTTTGGGCCGGGTCGTTACACATACATGGAAATAATACAAAAAAAAACATACTAGTAATCATAGTACCCAAACAGACATGAAAACATGGGGAAAGGGGAGAGCTTTGCCTCACAAGGGTTAGGGGAGGTCTCTTGGGGCATCCTACCCCAAGACCTACGACAACTAGGCTTTGGCTTGGCTTGGAGAGGGCTAGGAAGGAAGTGGAGAAGAGAGGGGAAGAGGGAAGGTCAGAGCAAAGGGATCAAAGGGTGAAAAGAGTGGGATTCAGCCTCCATTTATAGGTTGTAGACTAGTGCAAGGGTGTTGGGAGGGGGCCTTTCTACTATACTCTGCCAAGCCAAACAATGAAAAGTCAAAACATTTGGGCACACGACCTTCTAGGCTCAAGGGAAGCACCTTTACGCTGGCTCAAAAAGGCGGGAAATTTGGGCACACGACCTTCTAGGCTCAAGGGAAGGCCTTTACGCTGGCTCAAAAAGGCGGGAAATTCAATTCTAGGGCAAGGGAGGCGTGCAGACTCTAAGGGCTCAAAAAGGAGGGAAATTCAAATCTAGGGCAAGGGAGGCGTGCAGACTCTAACCAGAAATTCGATGCAAGGAGGGATGCTTTATAAAAATGAATTTTGTTCTTTTTTTTGTATATATGGGGCTCTAATATATTCATTTATTTGTTCACTACATGGACAAACTTTATTTATTTTAATTCTTTTCTATTGCAATCAGGTATTTAAATTAGGGTGAAAATAAATTGAGCCGAACCACACACCACTTTGTTCATATCAAATTGGTTGGTAAGTTGATTTACCTTATTTTTTTAATTGACTGTAAATATAAATATTGTGTATATATAATTCCTGTGGTATATAATAAAATACATATAAATGTAATATTGTTTCACTTACTTAAATTACTTTGTATTTATGATTATTAGATATGTAATTGGCAAATATTTATTGTTTATAATCGGTATAAATATGTGATACAAGAACATCTCCCATAAAGTAAATAATATGTTTCAAGATAACTTTTTTTCTAATATATTACTTAAATTAAATATAGCTCACAAAAACAAGTTGAACATTGCCCGTACAATGCACTCATAGCTTGTGTGTGTATGTATATGTGTATATATATATATATATAGATGAAACATTGGTTGGGTACAAAAGTTTTGTATTGGTTTTCTGATCGTTAAATTAAGATCTCTAGGGCACTTCAGAAGGTTTGATGGCGGGTGTGGTCATGTGGGTCTCTTCCATTGTTTTCTTATTTTCCAAAAATACCCTTACATCTTCCCCAGCATACGTGGTCGACTACTCTTCAACCAATTAGTCACCGGCTCGAACTCGACCTCGCTATCATCCGCGCAAACTTGATGGTGATCAACCTTGATGGCAACTTCCTCGTCGGTTCCATCCCTGCCAGTTTTGGCATTTAAAAGCTTTTTGGACGTTGAGTTTGCGGTAAATAAAGCAGCAGAGAGAGTTTGTTACTTAATTTTGCAGCTACTCATCATCGTTATCATGCAGGTCCTGCATTCATGTACACTCCATAGAACCTGATTAACTGAGCACATAAATAATCTTTAAATGTTACCAAAATTTACCTATTTCCCATAAACATTTGTTGAGTCCAACCGTAAGCTTTACAGCCTTTGCTAACACCTTTTAATAGGCTCACCACAAAGTACAATTTCAGAGCATGATATAACACACAACAAAATAGCAAACACACAACGTATTCAGAGTTTTGTTCATGCCCATAACAAAAATATTTTACCATAACATTTTATCAAGAAATAGCTAACAACATGAGAAAAAATCACGCAGAAGATAGCATTTAAATAAGTCCTAAACATGGTGTAAAACTTATGAAAATGGAAGACCAACTCATTGGGACTATGAAAATTACCACCTATTGCCATGTTTGGCACCTGTTCAAGTTTATACATGCAAAATCATATGAAATAAAAAAAATTGTATATCTAACTATTATGATAAATAAAAATCAGTAAACAAGACAATCATATAATTCTGACTTATAACATGAGATATGATTTTTCTACCGAAGTTGTACAAAACAATGAACATATTAGTAAAAAATACATAGCTATTTTTATATAGGTCAAATGTAATCAAACGATGAATAAATACCATAAAATCAACACTAACAAAACAGCATCCACTCTGGCATAAAATTCATGAAAAAAAGATAAAAGTGAGATCGTTAGTGGTTAAGGTCTCTTGGGGCTTTCTACCCCACGACCATCAACTCTAGGGGCTTGGCTGAGCTTGGAGAAGCACAAGAGGGCTTGTAAAGGGCTAGAGAGGAAGAAGGAAGGCAAGGGGGCAAGAGGAAGTTGGAGGAAGAAGGAGCAAGTGGGTGAAATGCTTGGAAATAGGCCACTCTTTATAGGTAGAAAAACTGGGCCAGTGCAAGGACGTTGAGAGGCCGCCTTTGCGCTGGGCTCTGCCAAACTGGACCACGAAAAGCCAAAAAATCAGGCTCACAGGTCAGATTTACTTGAATTGAACCACACACAAGCGCACGCCTGAGCCCAAGGGCATTGGTGGGGTGCCTTTATACTAGTCAAAAGAGCGGGATTTTCAATTTGGGCACAAAGGCATTGTGTCAACACTTTTGCTCCTTTAGTTGAAACCCTAACACTAAAATGTGCTGGCAAAAGGGTGCTGAGAGTGGCCTTGCGCTCAGGTTGTGTGCACTTAAGGTTTCTACACTAAGGCGATTGGGGTTACATCGGGACCTATGTTGCGGGTCCCATTGAGGATAAGGACATCCAAGGAGGTGTAAAAACGCATAACAAACATCCTAGACTCACGAGGGATACGGTTCTAAACTTAACCAAACTCAACTCAAACAAAAATCAAAAACAAAAGCTAGGAGAGTGCATTGTCCAATCAGGCAACAGGCAACGCCAAGCATCGGGGTATATTAAAGTCATGGCTCATAGATACATACCATACATATCCATGTGGCAAAAAGAGTTGGGTATACAATTCAATTTAGGTCGTGACCGTACCAAAACTAAAACCGTCTAGCAAAAAGCTTAGGAATTATATTGAAGATGATATTGAAATGCTAGAACAAACTCATTCCTATCAACCAATTGTTGAAGAGGCATATAAACCAACAATTGAAATGCTTTTTGAATCTATTAAGGAAGCAGCAAACATTTACATGGTCTATGCTTTGAAGGGAGGATTTGGGCATGGAGCGCCGTACTACGAATTATAATAGGGTAACAAAGGAGCTTCGTGCACAAATGTTTGACTGTCAAAAGAAGGTTAACTTAAAAGGAAAAAGAAAAATGTTGACGAAGGCAAGGAAGATTGCTCTAGTGAGACGATGGAAGGAGGACAAGTGGGTGATTTCCATGTGTATGAACTATTTTGTGATGGGAAAGCGTTGTGAAAACAATACAACTCAAATATAAGTATCGAACAAGGAATACAATGATGAATATGAAATAGTTTCCTTGAAGAGCAATGATAATAATTCCTCAAATTCTTGCCCTACTATACTTAATTAATCTACTTAACTAGACTAAACTAACAAAATTGTTAATTTATTTAACTGAAACTAAATCGACTACTACCTAATACTAATTACTGAAAATAAACTCTGCAAAAGAAGAACAATATATAAGAGTAAAAAGCTAACCTACACTTAATTCGACTCACAATCGAGACAAAGGTTTCTGAATTTCAGAAATTAAATCTAATTGGCAATTAACGAAATTAACAAAAACTAAACCAAAATTTAAACGCAAGAGCACCTCATGAGACTATATCTAGGACTTCTAGTTTCACTTAATTGCTGTGAAATATTATAATTATTATTCTCATCTACTTATTATCAATCTAGGTTGGTCAACAAGGAAACTCTTGCATTTGTAACGAGTTGTCGTTTCTGATTACAACTTAGTAATCTAATTCAATTATTATATATCTGTACAAAAATAATTAGAATAACACATTAAGTTCAACTTCTTTTTAAGGCTATCTATAGCATCAAGTATATATCTATCCCAAAACCATAAAGTATTCTATTCATTACAAATTCAATTCCTTTATGTCTAGTCAAAATCAAATCTCTAATTTTAACAAAAGTTGGCCAAGATTTTGCTGCAGTAAGAACAAAATAGAATAATAAACCCATCACAATCACAAGTAAATGAAAATATTAACTTTATATAATTTTATAACTAAGATATATTGTACATCCAAAAGCTAATAAAAATAATAAAAAATACCCCATAAAACTAATTTTGCACACTTATTTAACCCATAAAACTAACAAAAACTACCGTGAAATTCGTTGATAATAGTATAAGAGATCAATCCAAAAGAAGGAAAGAAGAAAAGAAAAGAAAACTCTTTAAGTTTCTCCGCAGATTTGGCATCACCTCTTCCTTTTCTCGAATATATCTACTTAAAGCAATTGTTGCTCCTCTCGATCTGGATCAGCAATGTCGTCCTCCAATTCTCTCCTCATAACCAATACTTATAGTGGTTTTTAAAGAAGTAAACCGTCCTAGTTCAACCGTAAACAAAGACTTTCCTAATTCTGAACTTTCCTATCTCCGAGCTTTGGCCCGAAACGGTTTCCAATTCCAATGGGATTCTGGACTTTCCAATCCAACTCGTGCTAAGGCCTACTATCTTCATAAAAATTACTGTTAATATATGTGATTATATTAATGATATGTAGCCCATTGTTACACTCGGAGTACTAAAGAAATCTCAAAATATAAACAGAAGTGGCTGTTTGTTTTTCCATGGAGGATAAAAGGCCTCAAACCATCTCTATAAATAGAAACTCATTTGCCTCATTCTAAGGCAGACCAAGAAAAGAGAAGACAAGATGTGAGAGATTAAAAGTGCGATATGGAGATAAGAAGAGGGAAATCTTATTCACCAAGTATACAAATCTTGGGGTTCTCAATTGTAAGGGTTGTGTAAGTCATTTTTTTGTACATCTCTATATGTTTGATGGTTGTAATCTTTAGTTGAAGTAGTAGATTGATCGTTGTAGTCCCGTAGTTTTTGACTCTCGAAAAGAGAGTTTTCCATGTTAAATTTCTGTTCTTTTGGTTTTGTTTTATTTTATTTCTCGGTTGTTATTTTTTTATATTTTGTGTTCGAGGTTATTGATCTCTAACTTTGGGGATTTTTCTCAACAATTACCTCTACAACTCTTTCTAATTTAATCCAGCTTTAATCCACAACTCCTTAGAAATATTTAATCTTCAAAATCGTTTAGATAATTCCAAATAATCCTGACCAACATTTTTTCTTTAAAATAAATAAAAATAACAATAAAATGCATATATGCAATGTTCTCACAATTGTATTCAAAATCCCCAAAACACTAAATATACACTAAAGCTAATATAAATAATTACTCAAAACTAACAATACAAATTCAAATTAAATCAAATTATCAGCAAGACCATGATCAAAGAAAGCAAAAAAATAAAATCCAATTGTTCGAGAAAATGTTTTACGTGTATTAGAGCAAGTAAAGATATCATTGCATGTGAAAAGTGGTGATGTTTATAGAAGGCAACAACCATTTGTTCCTTAGGTCACATAGACAAGTGACTACTGCTCAAAGATGAATTGATACATTTGGAGAGGCTAACATTAGCACTTCTCAATTGATGTCAGTGTTAGAAATTGAGGCTGGAGGTATTGAATACATTGGATGCTGTCGAAAGGGTAGGATATGCCTTGGATGCAATCGGCGAGGGGTTGGGCATGACAAACATACATGTCCAGCAATTGTTGAGTTTGTTAAGAATTACAACCTTAGTACATTTGACACAAAAAATTAGTGCCAATAATGCTTGTGTGTGTCTTGCAGGAAGCATGGATGAAAGCAATCCATCATCAAATTCCAGCTCGTAATAACATTTATTATGATGTTCAAATGAATTTTATCACTTTCCTAAGCTTCGCAAGTTTTTTTCTTATGTATGTATGCGGAGAGCAGGAATGGGGGAGTGTTCGAAGTCTTTATTGAAGTGGTTGCAAAGCTTGTGATTTTGTATGCTACGAAGATTTGCGAATACATAGATGACATTTCAAAAATGACTTTTAACTATCATGGAATTTTGCAAATACAAATGAGTCCGACATATGCCTACACAAGCTTTAGACAAAATATTGAGTATACAAGGAGATTTACATTGACGAAAACTTCGGATAAAAAATGTATTCAAACAACTCCATAATTTTGATAATTCATATGACTGCAAGTGTTAATTATATACTCTTATTTTCCACGAGCATTAGCTGTGTCTTATTTTCATTTTGTTAAGTGGCTAGAAGTATAGAATTTTTGCATTCTACACAAAGGGCTCTAGATGGTAAAATTTATAACCTATGATTTTTAATGACCAAAAATTATTTTTCATGCACTATTGCTATTATAACATCTCTAAGTGCAAAACTACACAAAGAAAGGTTGGTAATGTAAGAAAGATAGCAAGTTACAACTCTTATATAAATAGAATTATGTCATTGCTACTAATCAACCATTGTAATTAAAATACTACCAAAACAAAGACATAAATTTAATATTGGCTAGAAAGTATTGCATCGTGACTATATATGTATGTGTGTGTCTATATATATATATATATATCAACAGTCTAAGATATGAAAATATAAGCACAAGGAGGTAATATGATATGCCCATCCATTCTACATACTTGAACCCTCCCAAGAGTACTCAAAAAACACTCTTCAAAGGTCCTATTTAAAGTAAAGAACCTCTTAAGAATAAATATTAGTCGTTATGCCTTGGAATCTGCCACATCAGCACATCTAGCAGCTAGTTTTTTGCCAAAACTAAGCATTGCTTAGTTGCTAAACAACCGAAGATTGTTTTTTGCTTGAATTTAGAAACTAATATTTCAGCCTATAGAACTCCAAATTGAGTTTTTTTATATATATAAATGAACTTCAGAATGTCCTCTATTGGTCCCCAACCTTTCACCCCAAAACACAAAACTTGGGAGGCATGAATTTTGCAAGTTGGGATGTCACAATGGTTTTCTCCAGAAAAATGACGGGTTGTCAATCATTCTGCCGATTATTTCGCCAGTCTTCCACTTAAATGAACTTTGGCTGCCTATCATTCTGCCAATCAATTGGTCCAAACTTTTCCAAATATTGAAATGCCATAACTTATTTTTGGGAACTCCAATTTTAATGATTCTTGAAGCATGGTTCTGATGTCTTCTATGAATCTAGAAAGTTTCATCTGATTTTCTCCTTGGCTAATAGATATATGCTTTGAAAATAAGGAGGTTATATATGTTCCAACTTTGACCAAGACATGTGCAAAGGCAATCCTTGACTTTGTAGCTTGCAAAGAGGTTTCTTAATGGTTGAGTAGACAAGTATTTTTTTATCAATACATTATTACAAACTTATTGTCAACATTCTTCTTCATCTTAAAGCTTTTGTCTCTTGAAACATTGAAATCTTTCTCTGTGATTCCTTGAACTCTTTCAAGTACAAATATCTCTAACTTTGTCCTTGGATTTCTTACCGTCTATTTTCGATAATTAGAGAATTATAGATGAAAATCATCAAAACTTAGACTCAACAATCTGCCTTTGAGCCAAGCACTTTACTTTTTGCTAAAGCAATCGCTAGTAGTGATGGCAGATTCGGCAGCTGAGTCAGCGGTGATGGTGAGCTAGCACTTACCCAGTGGAAGGCAACAATAGAGCTTGGAGGCAGGGTAGCAGTCAGCGGACGAGAGGTGCATGAAGCAACTGGCTTGGAGGAGTCTTTTGGGCTCAAGATCTAAAGATCATAATCCAACGGTTAGAAGACCAATACGAAACTTTTGTATTACTATGAAGAAAGTACAAAAATTGCAAAGAACTTGATGAAAGAGAAAAGAAATGAAAAGGTCACGCGTCGGCGGCAAGAACATAAAAGATTACACACAGGTGACACACATAAGCAAAACGCTATGTGCCGAGAGAGTGATGGAACGTAACACTTTGTCAAGCAAGGCAGCACTTCTTAATTGCAGGCTACAACTCGGGTAGGAAAGGCTTCAAGAATAGTACCCATCCGATACAACACAAGAAAATTTTGATGTTGCAACCAACATGGCCATACTGACCAACACTCTTTTCGCGAGTTCTGGTTGTGTGATATTGCACCCCCTCATCTACCACCTTGCCTCCACCATTGGCCCCCTTCTCCACCGCTGCCCCCACCTATGCCGCCTTGCATCTCCCCCACCATGCACCATGTCCCCTGCTTTAAAGCCGCCCACCCCCCCCCCAAAAAAAAAAAAATAGTAATAATAATAATTAGGCTATTTTATTTAATGTTTTGTAAATCTTAAGAACGAACTATAAATATTATTTAATTAAATTAATTCTTGAAAAAAAATCAATATTAAAAATTAATCAATTATGACCTTTACCATATTGATCCAATGAATGATATAATTATAACTAATTACATTATTTAAAAATTTTTGAGTCAGTCTGGGAAGGATAGAACGTTGGAGAATTTTTGTTTTTGACGGTGAGATATTTTTAAGGGAGTTGGGTAGCGTCTCTACCCGGTTAAATTCTCGTATTGGGATGTTTTCCCATACCCTAGCCGTCGCTACTTCTTCTTCACCATCCCTGGTTCCAAATCTCTTATCCTCTTCCTTGCCAGAGTGAGCATCCTCCTTGTTTTGGTACCTTCCCTATCTTCTTTTCTTTCTTTCTTCCATGTGCAAGCACGTAGAGTTCATGTTTAGACATCAATGTTCATTTATTTTGTTGTTTGTTGGCGGATATCATGATCTATTTTAATAACGGTTGATTATAATGTTATAAATTGTTATCAAAATTACACTAATCTTAATTGATAATAAGTTTTAATAATCATGGGAACTTAAGGTTTTAAACCAACAAGAAAACTAAACTAAATTCCACGACTAAGATTCATCCATGGTCGATGAGTTGTAAGTTTAGCAAGATGGAAAATAGCAGGGGAAGCGTTGCCAGGGATCCCCACATTTCTCGACAGCCCCTCTAGGTGTTTGGTTGAAGGGTTGGCTCGCCTTGTCCCTCGCTCCGATGGGTTGATGGAGTTGCTCCGGTTGTGGGACTGAGTTCAAGAACGTGACAAAGGCAGTGGCTTTCCACTGCAACCCAATGCTACATCTTTTTTTCTCCAGCACAGTAGAATTTCAAGCCTAGAAAACCCAGTCCTACCGGCGGCACAGTCCACGTTGGCGACCTCCTCGCTAGGAATCAATAGCGACGGTCGTTTCGATGTCTGAGGACGATTCTACTCTCTTCGTCGATTAATTATGGTCAATCTAGCATGTATGGATCCCAGCCTGGGGTAGCATAATGGCAAAAAACAGAGTCGTGAAGATGCCAGTGTTGCAGCTACTGGAAGGCGGCCGGGGTTGGTCGGGGTGACACTGGGACGGCACTGTGGGGCTGGGCGGCGACGATTGATGGCAGTAGGAAGTGATCGGGGGCGAGGACAACTTGTATGGTGGACGGATGGGGTTTGGAGAAGAGAAGTATCGACAGGGAAGAAGAAACACTCTGGTAGAAAACTCGTAAATAAAATTTGACTCGACATTAGCTCGAGTCAAGAATAATACGAACTCATAATAAATCCTTAAAAAGAATCCAGAGGCTTGAAGTGGAGGTAGAAATGGCAAAGCTTATATCTGCCTAAGTAGCTAAACAACCAAATGACAAACATTATAACATAACTCATGTTAATATTATTATTTCTAATGATTATGGGTTACGGTTGCCAAGTTAATTAGTTATTGTACGCAATCGCCATGAGTAATAAAATTACAGTAATGATAAACTCTTGATAATTAATCGATGTATTATAAGTTATTAATTTAAATCGGATGGTTATAAGTGATTAATGAAATGAAGATTTCACCTTTATCATATTAAATTTAATATTAAATAGATAAAGTTGATTATTTTAATAATGAGTTAGTAAGGTAGAAAAATGGGCTATAAAACTATAATAGTGTGCTGATCACAAGCGTTAAACCGAAATAGTTTAGGGAAAATAAATAAAGTTTGAGTCTTTATTGAGTTGAACAAATTAAATAATTTAAATTAGTATTATCATTGAATTATGATAATACAAATCATTTTAAATAATTTAATAGAACGACTTAATTAATTGCCGATTAAATATTCAGAATTTATAAAAAAAATTAATAAATTTATTATAGGAATACCCAAGCTTTATTTAATGAATTAAGTATCTAGTACTCACTAAGTTGCTATTAATAATGATAGTAATTAAAGATCAAAATCATAAGCCAAATCGTCGAGATCGTTGGTTGAGTAATTATCGTCTCAAAGGAAAATATACTAATAATAGTAATTTAATACTTGGTTATAAGTTAATAATTATTTAAAATGTAAAGAATGACTTAAATGATTTCGTCACATGAATAATTACTTATCTCACTAGACTTATTGCAAATGGTGAGAATTAAATGTTTAATATTGTTGAATGTTGTACGCTTTATCTCAAGTTTTAAGAATGATATATTAAGTCATTTAGTTGCATGCATTTTTACTCGAATAAAATTATACTTATGAATAATTTTATTTTCTCGTTCAGATTAGGATTGTCGGTCATGATTGCAAGTTCGGTTGCGAACGCCGCACCCTAAAAAAATTACTATGTGGGAGTCTTAGAAGACTTGAGTTCATATCCGACCACCATGCGCCGAGCGCAACTGAGGTCAATGAATTGATTCAATCCGACACAAAGCAGCAACCCCTGAAATATTAAATACCTGTGCCCATGCCGAAAGGGGTGACAGGGCGCAGTGGCGCATGATGACTCATTATATATTTGTGATACCGAGAAGGTGAGTCAATGGCAAATATCGGTAACTACAGGCTGTGGGCTACATAGGGTGTGCGCGCATGCATGGGATTGTAGCGGGATGGGATGGCCACCCCTCCCAGCATAATTGGAGCTCAACATAGGCTCATAACTACTAAAAGTCTCAAGAAATGATAATAGGGATTATATTGACTTGTTTCATTCAATTATGCGGCTTAATGGTTTTATCACTAATGCAGAGTTGCCTCTGCAGGTATGAGCATGGAAGGATGGGTAGAGTTGGGACAGCTAGATGACTCTATTATTAGATTATTCTTTCCTCGAGATTGTTTGCATGGTAGTGGGATTTTGGTTCGGTTCATGGGCTTAAATTATTCTGAGCTTATAATATATTTAAAATTATTGAAAATTAATAGAAAATTAATTTATGAGACACTTACTTTTGTATAGTAACACTTGGCTCGTGGCTTGGAGCGGGCGGGTCGTTACACCTGCCATGGGTCATTGCTGTAACACCCCAATTCTACCTAATCAATAGACCGAATCTTGATGTTATAATTTGGAAAGCAGTTCATTTGAATACTACATACAAACTTTACTAAAGTGGACCTTAACCGTCAATAAGGCTTAAAGAAAGACACCTTATGGGATTTTCATACGATATATGTTGATTATACTCACATAAGAAGGATTTTAAACTTACTTAAGGCTCCTGAATGAACACTCTTAGTCATAGAAGAGGCAACACCTCCTCCGCAACTAAGAGGGTAACTTGCATATGCAATGAGCACTCCGATATACACAAAGGCAACACCCCAAATACAGCTAAGAGGTTGAGTTCTTAAAAGATACGCATTCATGAATCAATTCTTATTCTTAGTTCCAGTGATTTGGATTAGAGATCTTATTCCTTGTGATAAATTGCAGTAAAGTAAACATGGGATCACAGTTACCCATTCCGCATACCTCATAACAGATAAATTAGAATGTAGAAGCATTGTCACGTATGAGGGCATCATACCCTAAAACTCGGTCTTTACGTGGATTCTTCGCATAGTATGAACTGTAAACTCTTCCACTCCATGTTTCTCTAACACTCATGCACAACTACAACCAAATAAGTTTTGTGTACATTATATTACTCCTCGTTGTGTTAGTCTTTGGCCTAAAATTAACTACTTTGCACAACAGTTATAATAATAATACAAAGGAACACATACGCAAAACAATCATGACATACATCATATCTAGAATCGTGCATGGTACATAAGTTCAGGGTACAAGCCCAACAATAAAGACAAAATACATAACACAAAATATATAACACAGGGCCCCCACCACCACCATGAACCGCAGATCCACAAGTCTAAGCTGGCCAATGTCACAAGGCCTCACCACGTACATATCGAAAACACGTCAGTAATCAAAAAAATAAATTAATGGTCCAAAATTATTGATGATATTTCAGAACCTGCAAATAGGTACTCCGTTAGCTATGGGGAACAAAGAAACATTAGAAAAGCCTCACGGGGCTGCAAGCAAAATAATTTACATAAAATAAGCTGATACCTTAGCCCGACAAACATAGATACATACACATCTTATGCTCTCACATCCTCCATATAACAATTGACATGGTATTCAAATAGAATTGGAATAGTTTATCCCGTTAATGCCACAAATTCTACAAATGTGTTGTGTTACACAATACCCTCATATATTATACAACTTTAGGGTTAAAGGAACACTAATGAAATTCATATTACCCGTACACTACTATCATGTTCGTAAAATGAACCCCTCATATACTTATATTAGGTTAGGTAGGGCTTATATAATATATTTTCTAGAGCTTAGCTTTCAAAAACCATCAAAGACTCTCAACCTAGAAGATTTATTAAGCTACAAAATACTACTTAGTGGTTGAACATCAAAGGGATTCGATAAAATGTTGCTAATGCCATCCTATGTCTAATACTTGGTTAAACTCAACATTCAGAGAGACAAGCATATATAAAGCAAAAGATTCCTATGGACTTGGATAAGTGAAATTCCACATCCTATATCCGCAAGCTCACCTTGCATATTCGAACAAATCCAAACAAGAAGATGAAACCCGAATCACAATTGGATCGCATCAGCACATAAAACAAGGCAATGCCTCCAGACATGCATAACTAAGAAAATTTAATTATCTTACTTAGTGTAGTGTTAAAACTCATTAGGTAACCTTAATTAGGGTTTATGGTTTCATCTACACTTGGTGGAAAAGTTCAAACTTTTGGTTTTATTGAACGGACTTAACCAAAAATTTTTGGACAGGATAAATGATGTCCAAATTGGTTAAAATTTGGACTAGTAGACCCTAACACTCTAAGATAATGGTATAAAAATTACGATGTGTTGGCTCATGGGTCAACATAGTAAATAAGACCCACTAAGGTCGGGCTTAGGTGGTATAAACAATGTTCTTGATCCGCACACCAATATTTCTAAATATTGTTCATGAGCTTGGAGACTCCAAATGGGCTTAGGTAAATTGGTCGAGTTATCCACAACTTTGAGATTTATCCCAGTAAAATATAAAGTCCAAAGCCCATGTGATTGGGCCTGAGTGGGCTTGAGCTGGGTAGGCATTGGCTAAGTTGTTTTTGGAGCTTGGTGCACCTATTTAGATTGGGAAAATCCTAATGCAACTAGGCCAAAGGCTTCCAAATTTTAATATAGCGTTATTGGGACACAACTAAGGTTTGCGAGAAATTTCATACAATTTCATCCATTTGACTAGGGTTTCGGATTTTACATCATGAGTTAGAGAACTAGGGGTTTAACCCATTCTTCCTGGGCATTCTAAAAAACTGATTAAACAAACCATGTAAATGATTTTTAATTAACACAAAAAGTTACAGAATTCTAGCAGACAATTATTGAGCCCATCCATAATTTTTAAATATTTTGTTAACCACTTCAAGTAAGCTCACCATGGAGTAAAATCTCAAAGCCTGGCAAATCACACATACATCATAGCAAACACACCAAACAATTAGGAAATTTTTTCATGCCCTTAAATTGGTTATTTTAGAATGATTAATTTACAGGAGAAAGCTCACACAAAGATCTACAAGAATGAAAAATATGGACATCAACAGAAACCTACATTAGGGTATAAAAAATTAGGGCAAGAGGCAGCCAGGTCACAGGGACCATGAAAGCTGCACTCTTTTGCCAAGTTTGGCACCTTTACATGACCATAAACCATAATAGGCAAAGTTGTACACATGAAAGTTTTATATTCATCGCTTGGGAGTGCAATCCAAAAAGGCAATATACATCATGAGATATCAATTTTTCACATAAATAGTGTAAGTAGACAACACTAGAACATTAAAAAATTCATAACTTTTTTCTACCCATGCAAATGAGATTCCAAAGCCTAATAACTCCTAACATACCGATTTACATGAGAAAAATACAAAACAAATTCACGCATGCACAAAACCATACACACAAAAGCACACAACCGTGAGGAGAGGTAGAAAGGGGAGGACCTTTACTTCAAGGGGGACAAAGGGGAAAGCTACGACCCTCGGTGGCAAGGCTTTGCTTAGAGAGGCTGAGGAGGGCTAGGAGAGGCCTAGAAAGATAGAGGAGGAAGCTACGAGTGGAGGATGGTCAGAGCAAGGAAGGTGGGAAGGTGAAAAGAGGAGCGGAAAGTAGGTTCTTATAGAAAAGGGACCATTTGAGAGCTTGCAGGGCACAAGGGCACTGGCCTCTGATCAACCGGACCAAAAGACATGGCCCACTGATGTCACAGGCATGGCTCGACCAACATAAGGGAATGGTCTAGGCACAAGGGCGCCCTGCTGGCACCTTTATGCCAAAACCAAACCCTAACCTGAATAGGTCCTAGTACAAGGGCGCCTTTCTATTGGTTCTTGCACAAGCACGCTTAGGGTTTTCACCCTAGGCAGCCAGGATGACCTCAAGAACCATGTCATAGGTCCGGTAGGGGTTAGGAAAGACTGAAAATGGGTTCCACATACACGGCAAGCAAACAAGATTCGCGAAGGACTTGGTCCTAACATCAAACTAGACTCGACTAGACCGAACCATAAATGAAAAGGTAAGATGAGTAGTGTCCAAACAGGCATACCGAGCACTAAAGGAAGCTAAGGCTGGGCGAATATAAAATATACCATATACAAACCATGGCAAAAAGGGTCGGACTCAACTAACCTAATCTGGATCATGACCGAACCGTTTCACAAATTGTCGCGCAAACAACCCAGGTTTTACAATTGTTCTGCCCTCATTGCTTCCCGCGGGCGCAACCCCTCCCTTGCATGTCCCGTAGCCATGACTAGCCTCACCCTCGATGCCCCCACCGCCCTTGTCTATCACTACCCCATGCCCAGTCACCAAGACCCCTGAGTCCATCATGGCCAACCCCAGCCACAGAAAAAATTAATTTTATAATACATAATATAAAATATAAAATAAAATTATATAAATATATAATAATAAAGAAATATAATATATTTTTTATATTTATATTTACATAAATAATATTTTATATTATATATATATATGAAAATATTTTTATTTTTCATTATTTTCTTAAAATTTGACATGAGGTTGACACGTTCTACTGCGTTAAAATCGGTTAGATGCAAATATTCTTGACACAGATTGTCTGCGACTAGGGCTGTTAAACATGCGAGTGAACCGAGTTTGATTTGTGTTCGAACTCGGCTCGAATAGTTCAAAGTTCATTCGAACTCAGTTCGAGATTGAACAAATTTTGAACATGCATGCTTGAGCTTGACTCAAATATTTTTTATGTTGTTCGAGCTCGACTCGAGCTCGAATATTTTTTGATCAGCTCGAACCCAGCTCATTCGTAAGCTCAAAACCGGCTCGATAGTAAAATAGAAAATAACTCACTTAAACAAAATGAAGGCAGGTCTTCAACTTGAATACCTACCATCTAAACTATCTCACTACTCTGTTATTATATTGTATATAAATTAATATAACTAGTTACAATTAAACTAATTACTATATATATATAATATAAAGACTATATTATTATATTATTTTATCATTTCAAGTTCAAGTTGAGCTACGAGTCGATTTCAAGTCGAGTTCGAGTTATAACCGAGTCGAGTCGAGTCGAATACTGCCTTGCTCAAACTTGGCTCAAAGGATTCGAGTTTCGAGTCAAGTCGAACCGAGCCGAACGTCTAATGCTCACGAGCTGGCTCGCTCAATTAAGAGCCCTATCCGCCACGACAAAAGATGTAACAAATTACATTTGTCATGGGATTTAGGGATTTTGTCATCACAAATTACTTGATTTTGTACTAGTCTTGGTGCAGGAGGCACAGAAGGTGTTTGTGTGGAATGATGACTTGGTTATTGCTGGAATTCGAGGAGGGTTCATGCTAGTTGAGACCAATTTGTATCTTTTTCTTTATATTTTCCATTCTGCTGACGCTAATTGGTATAGTGGAATTAGACGTGTTTCATTGCATCTATGATCTACGGGTGGGCATAGATAACCAAATGACTGAGTTCGATTAATGTCCGAAATATTTGAGACCAAACTCGATCGACTCATTATGATCAATAACAATAAATCAAAAATTAATATTTCTTCATCTGACTAAACGACCGATCAAGCAACGGATAAAAATCAAAAAGCAATAATATTAGTGATAATTTTAGAGTTTGAAACTAAATTATCATTAAAAGTTATCAAATTTAAGGTATATTTACCATAGGTATTGAACTTTTTCATGATAGTATAACATTTATTTAATTTTTATATTAATTGATATTAGAGAAACTAGGTAAAAATAAAAGAGAGAGTGATTGTACAAACTCTGATATTAAAGTTTTGCCAAAAAAATTATGTTTTAAAATGTAAGAAAGGATTAGACAATACAACAAACATGAAATGAAAATAAAATTTTAACTTGACCGACTCTAACCATGTTTCATTGTAGCCAACTCGAATGAAGATTTGTTACAGTAATCAACTGATTTTTTACCCGAAATTAATTGGATGGACCTGAACAATACCTTTTTACGGCGTTCGACCGACCAAGTCCTACCCCTAAATGTTTTTCTTTTGGGAGTATATGTAAGTCCGAATCAGAGCAATGTCATCACCATGAGCATGCTAAGGCCATGATCCGTTCCAAGTCTCTGTAACCCACTTACGTTGTTAAGAATTTGGAGGATGCCGACTCATTTTTTGTCTAGTTTATAACAACCTTTTTGTGGGGCATCTCGAAAATTACAATTTATTACTTCGCAATTATTGACTTACAAGCAACGTTACGACAGAGATTAAATTTTGGGAAAACATACCATGTGAAGCAACAATAACATACAAAGTTCTCCCCAATCTTCTTTATTTGGACTCAACGGAAAATTGATGGTCATTTTATTTGAATATTTATACTTCTGAATCTATCAATAATAAATTACAAGGATGCTGGCTTCCAGAGTCCATGAAGTTACAAATTTTCCTTACTTTATTAGAAACTCAAGTATATAGTTTTGTGATTTTACCCTATTTTCTATGGAACTCAAGTATTTAAATTATATAAATATAATTTAAAATATACAAATATAATTTAAACTTTAACATCTACTCTTAATTATTAAAGGTTAATATATAGGGATTCATGTATAGTAGTTTCACTCAGAAAGTCAGTAATTATCCTCATCAGCTACTAGTTACATATATTAGATTATAAACACAACCAACGTGGTAATTGTTTATTGTTCATGTAAATGTGATTGCAGGTGATGGCTTTGGAGTTGAGTGTGTACAGGATTAGAGTGAACCCAATAGCTCCTGGCTTGTTCAGATCGGAGGTAACCGAGACTCATGCACAAAAACTGGCTAAACAGTGCTGCAGAGAGGACTGTGCCTTTGAGAACGTTTGGCACATCTCATCCTGCATTGAAGTCTCTAGTTCCGTTAACTGATTCATGATTTACCGGAGCATGTCCCTTGCAACAATTTCATTATCGACGCCGGCGCTACGCTTTCTACTGTCCCCAGATCCCTTAATACGTCATAGCCATTTCAGGAGCTATATGAAGTAGCTTGTTCACAATTGTTTATCCTTTTTATAGGACATATGAAGGGATCAAATAAGAAAGATTCTTTTGCTGATAGAATCGAAGTTTCAAGAGTTCTTCCAATAGTATATTATAGAAGTTAACGTATGTTTTTACAAGATTGTATTTGTTCATAGGGCTTGGAAACTGTATATCATTGACTTAAATTATAGTTAGTAAAGCTCAAACCTCACAGGGGATTAATCTTTTGAATCTTCTAAATCCATTAGACAACAAACATTAGAAGAGAAAAAAGTAAAGACTATCTAAGATCAAACCCTAATCTCCTTGCTATGATAAAAAACCCTCATCTCCTTGCTTTGAAAAAAATATAGCCTCGTCTCTTTTCAAAAAATAGATAGAAGAGGCAAAAAATTCTCGTCAAACATGGCAAACAAGAACAACTTGTTCTTGTAATCACGCAACATCATAAGAGTCATTATCTCCGCATACTGTCTTCTAAACAAAGTAGCACTATTCCCCTCACCTCCCAAATTCCTTCCCCTGTTTCTTACTAGCAAAAGGAAGAGGATAACGAAAAAGTAAATAGAATAAAAAATATGACCATGACTGGAAATCTCACACGTAATAGGAACGGGGATAATAAACTAGCTCAAAGCCACAGAATCACATAGCAATGAACAGTACCCAATCCACCAGTAGTAAAACACCACCAACAAATCAAGTTCCACATTTCCAATTACCACAAACACCATCCAGACGTACAATCCACACCACCCAAATACCCAAACATATAATCGTTACCCTTCCACATCATCAATCAACAGCCTTTATTCATACTCCATACATAGGCCATATATATTTATATAGTTACTTCAGAGGCCTAGTGAGCAGTGTAAGGTGCAAACGAGATGAGCTCCCTGGAGTGGCGCCACGGCACGACAACGGCAACAGCATCGTACCTCTTCGCCACACCATTAGCAGCGGCCGAGATAGTGAGGTAATACTTGGTCCCTGCCACAACCTGGCTCTTGGCTGCCACCACCTCAGAGAAGGAGAGGAGTCCAGTTCCAGTGTTCTGTCCCTTGCTCTGTTGAAGGCGCTTGTTGTATGCCTGAACGCAGAACCTGCCCAGTTCCTGCACCTCGGTGTTGTTCTTCACGTTCTTGATATCCCTTGGGGCCCCAAGAATAGGTGGCGTGGCGGCGGTGGCGGGGAGTAAGAGGGTGGAGGTGGCGAGCAGGAGAAGGAGGAGGTGGAAGGCGGAGTTAAGGGCGGCCATTGTAGGAGGAAGAGGAGGAGCGGTTGTTGAGCGGGGAAAGGGAAAGGATGTGTGCGGTATTATATATTGGGAAGTTATGGAATTGGGTTGGGGCGGGGTAAGCAGTTGAATGGGGGATGGGCACGCAACACGAAGGGGTTGCAAAAGATTGCACCGTAACGGCGCCGAGTTCCCTCCAACTAAAACGGTCAACATCACTTTAAACCCCCTCTCTACTTAAATCCATGGTCGTATGAATCGGAATTGGTTTTTCACGGAGTCAAAATCGGAATCAGAATCGGTCTGAATCGGCCAAGAATCGATTTAGTTGAATCGGTCCAAATTAATTTAATCGGTCATATATAATAATTTGACAATTTATAATATAAATATATTAAAATTAGGTATTGATGTTATTTTGATATTATTCTGTGTATTATAGTTTCTGATATTTTTAAATATTTTTTAAGATTTTTTATAAATTATTTAGAATTAATTATTATTTTTTACTCGAGTTAGACTCGAGTCAACTTTTAATTACAAGAATGCCACTCTTTACCCCCCACCGCCGCCAGCCCGGTCAGCTGGCGATGTCAGAGGATGTCGGCAGCCCGGTCGGACAAGCAGTCGGCGGCCCGCATCCGGCGGCGAGTCTGCGGCGATTCGTGCATCACAGCCTGATTCGGTCCGGCCACATGTCGGTGGCAACGTTGCTAGGCCGGCGGCGAGGTCGGTAGCCCGGTTGGCGGCGAGCCCGGAGTCGGGGAGCACGGCGGAGGGCGGAAACGGGGCGGCGGCGGGCGGACGAGCGGCAGCGGCGGCGTGGGGGAGTGGGTTTGATTTTAGGTTTTTAAAATCCAAATTACCATTTTACCCATGCTTAAATAATTTAATAAAAATCATAACTAGGGTATTTTAATAATTTCATAGAAAAACCGATTGCCCCGAAATCGGATCGGTGCGATGCCGATTCGTGCATCATGGCTTAAATCATCACATAGCATAGCCACTTAATTTTTAAATTTTTGTTCTCAAAACCTCCCTTATTTCTAGCTCGTAAAATAATTTTTGTCAAGTGATGATGCCATGATGGGGCATACAAAATATGTCCATCTTCATTCATCTCTTGTCACATAAATATGTCCTATATTATGTCCATTTTCATTCCCCATTCTTCATCATTCATTTCACATATATCTTCATTATATAATAAATCTTTTAATGTAAGAAATTAAAGGGACTAATCATGATTTTAATACATAAGATGGTGGTTAGGTGATGTTTGATAGCGTAAAAGAGGGCTTTGTTTTTTTTATAAAAATATGTCCTGTATTATGCCGCTTCATGAGGGTGAACCGATTAGCAGTGCATTTTTAAAAATCCAATAAATCATATTTTCTCTATTCAAATCCCCGATCTCCAATTGTGATTTTAGTTAACAAATGAGAAAAATTTTGGGGTATTTGATATTTCTTGGCATGGAAATTTGCTCGGGTTTGACGAGAAAAATCATAAATTTAAGTAGGAAAAATCAAAATGAAATTTTAGAACTAAGAATTTGCCCATTAAATTCTTTCATAATAATTTTGATTTTCTAATTAAGCGCTTTCACGACGCACAGGGCACAGCTTCGTCTTACGTTAAACAAAGGTTCATATATCTTTCACTGCCATTTAGTTTTACACAAATAAAAAACCTCAAAATTTAAATTAAATTAAAAAAAAAAGATTAACAACTGAGGCGCATGCATATTAGAAAATTAGGAGGGCTTAGAAGTTAGAATTACGTCTAATTATGTTAATACAAGAATGGCTTGGGCATAATCTTATTATGTACGTCTCTCAAATCTGTGATCTTAATTCGTATGGGGTGAGTTATCATTATCTGCCGATATTAAATAAATGGAACTCACTTCTATGATATACGCATGTCCCAAATCAGATATGTGGGTATCATTTATCAAAAATTATCATGCACATAATGCATGTCTTAACTAAACATATTTTCCCCAAACTTCCAGATTGTTTTGAGCCTCTAAACCTCCATGTCTCATTGATTTGTTAACTAATCCTGACAAGTGACAAAGAAGTCCTCCAAGTATTAGAAGGGGATCCCACTCAGCGAAACTTTTATATTTTGTGTTTATAACAAATTGGAATAATTATATGTTGTGTACACTTTCCGAATCCGTCAAAATATTGTTAGTAGCTAGGCATGCCCAATATGTTCGCTCATAAACCGTGGTTGCCAGCTATTATTATTTTTTAGAAAATAATAATTCTTGGCCACGTTTTATGGCCTAATAAGTTGGCGTTAAGCCACTCTGATCTGTTTATGGGCAATGAAAATGAAAGTGGTCATATTGAGTGTTCTAATGTAATTTTGGGCATTGCCCAAGTTCTTTTATATTTACACAAGTGTAAAGATTAATTTGCTTAGTTTTTTAAACCATAATGGTATAGGTTTGGTATCAATTTAATTGGATTTGGTTTTGATTTCATAATAATTGTGTTTAACTTTCGAGTGCCAATACCAATGATATGAAATTTAAAATTTTATAAGGCTCCTATTTTTAGTGTCCCAATCCTCTCAAAGACTGATGCACATACCGCATGCGAGAGCATTGGTGCGCGGGGCTTTTTTTTCACGTATACGAATTCACCTATTATTTTATACTTTTATTAAATATTCATGAAGTTTAGTTATTCTTTTCTTGAAGAATTTTGGTTACTATTTACATGTATATTATATTTATTTAATATAACTATTCGTGGCAAAAGCTTAATATCTACGGGTCCAATTGAAATATCCAGTATGTAACGGCCAACTATACAATAAAGCTAGAGGGATAAAGATTCTAGGAAGCAGGAAAACAGTGACACATTCAATGTCTATATGCTTCTTTGATTTGCGTGACAATTTAATCGGGAATTTTAATTGGGATTATTATGGCAAAGTTCATGTAGAGTTCAAATGTCTTACCCATCTGCTTGGGAAAAGAAGTCTTACCGATCTTTAGGACTCAAACTGAGATAAATTTAGAGAAGAAGAAAGTTGAAGCCTAGCTTGTAAAGTATTCCAATTAATGGAAGGAGGCAAGGTTTTCTTTCAAGCTTTTTACCAAAAAGTGAGTTAATATTTTCGTAATAGTTAGAAAATGGACATAATTAACAGGTGAGAAATTTGTTTTATAATAATTAATTAATGTGCCCAACTTGGTTTAGGTTGGGCTTTACAAAAACACAAAAAAAAGAACTAGCCACCATTAGCCAAATAGTCGAGGAGCGACTAAATCTGTCCTTGATGGCCTTTTAATGACGACTCCCAGAGGTTGGTTGCCTCTTACAAAATATCTACGCTGTATGATCTTGTAGCCTCCGGTCGGCTTGGGTCAGAGTTTGGCCAGAATTGACCTTATCCAGGCCGGGTCAGATAAAGGACCAGCTGCATTCTAGCGGATTTTTTTTTTTTTAAGTTAGAAGTTAGATCTAAGTCATATTTTTTTTAAAAGAAAAAAGTTAAAATCAAACTGAATTCTTACTAATGTGAAGCTGTGAAGGGTATTGAAAACCATTCTCTCACCTCTGGATCATTCTGCCCATTCAGTAATTACGAAAACAATCTTCGATCATTCTTCTGCAAAAAGCGTGTTTTCTTGAAGAAACCATCTCCCAAGCTCATTCTTCCGTTGCTAGTTGCTACAGTCAAAGAAGCTCCTTCCCAACTGTCATTATAAACCGAAATTCTATACTAGCTAGTTTAACCAGATTGCACCTGTCCAAGACCTTGTTCATTGGAAGACTTGCAGTGCCCTTCAGTCACGTACGCAGCTCCTTTCATGATCCAGTTATAACGTGCTATATAACATACATAAGATTAAATGAGAGAAGAAAGCAGACTTAAATAAAAATCATACAATTTGGCGAAAGAAATATCACTTTAAATAAAACATCATTATATTAAATAAAAATCATACAATTTGGCTAAAGAAATATCACTTTAAATAAAACATCATTATATTACGGATTTATGATACTTAAAATCATTCAGTTTTGACTCTTTGAAAAGTGGATCATGCTAATTGTCATAACAGGGTAATTCTTGTAGTTCAGATTAGTTTTTTATTCCTTTCCCCGTAAAAGTATGAACTAGGTAATACGTTCTATCCTCCTTATTCCCTGATCATGTGACCGTCCCGAGTTTTCGTTTTCAATAAAAGTACTTCCAATGAATTTGATAGAGGAATGTTGGCATTTCTTGCTCAAAGTTGCATCAATGTTGGTGTGTTGCATGATAGCTTCCAGCTTGTATGATGTAGCTCAAGATTTAGATTGATGCAAGGTTTGGACCACATATATATACATGTATATATATGGCCATGGGAAACTGCCCCAAGTTGCCATTAATTACTAATGTCTATACATATATATACGTATATTTATCTTTATTTATTAATAAAAAGGCAGTCAAAAAGCAAAGTTGCAATTAAAAGTAGGATATTCAGTCAATCATATTACAATAAAATAAAAAATAATACATTAAATTATTTTAATTTATCTCTTCATGATTTAATTGGAGTTTGTCGCTAAAATCAGAGCCAATATTATTTCCTCATTCAATTAAAATTTCATCTCCAAAATTGGAGTCGATTTTTAACTTAAATTATGTATGGCACATTGTTCGAATATTTTTAAAGATGTAAGTATATACAGTCGAAATAAGTAATATAATGATAAATTCGAATATCTTTCCCACAAAGAGATAAATTTCTTTAAATTAATTAAAGAAAATAAAATGAAGAACAAAACAAAGACAACCGACTTAACTAATTCTAAATAATATTTATAAATTAAAGGCAAAGTTAAAATGATAAAACTCGTTCTAAAGTCGAATTTCCCTTAACATGAATTTAATCTTCATCAAATCTTACTCTTATCTTTTATTCTCTTATATTATCGATATAGGATAATTATATAGACATAATGGTCTCCTACTCCTTCATACTTCTATTATTTTGTCTCAATTTCTACCTTCCAATGATAATTAATTAATCAATAAAATAATGCATTAACAATTGCCTTATAATCACATACAATATAATCACATACGATATTGTGTATCTTCCGACCACAACGACAAACAAGTCACATACGGTGTGGATCTTCCGACCACAACGACAAACAAGTCAAAAATACGGTGTTGTATATCTTCGGACCACAATGACAAACAAGTCAAAAAACTCGTCGTATGATGAATTACGAATAATTAATTTAATTAATTTCTCCCAAAATCTAATTAAACTTTGTGATCTAAAAAATAAGTGATCAATCTATTCTTAACATTAAGAATATAATAATTCAAATAATTAGATTAAATAAAAAATACTTAAAATAAATTTAATTAAATCATGTTAAATTCCACTCTCTCTAGAAAGAAATAAAAACTACTCCATAATAAAAATAAAAAATAATATAAAGAGAAAATAATTTTTATTATAAAAAATTACAAAAATTAAAACTACTTCTTTCACTACACTCCGAAGCCAAGAGATGAGATATACTCAACAATAAATGACCACTCCTTTGTATAGAAGTGGAGATACAAGAATTCGAAGAATGTGTTCACAAATCGACGTAGCTCTAATTAATTATAATGTTCCTTCAAGTTTCGAACTCCTCGACTCCATTGAACACCATAACTTGTAGCGAGGCAAGTGTCATGGCCATTCAATTTTAAAGTTTAATTTATTCATCTTTTTCCGTATTGAAATACCAAAATTAAGCATATCTAATAAAATATTAATTAACTAAAAAGATAAAGTAAAATATCACTTAATTAATAATGCTTGTACCCGGGAAGTATAAAATTACATTAAAAATACGGGTAAATATTGTATACTTTAAATACTTAACACAGATCTCTAATTATTAAAAAATGATCATATTTTGCGTCACATACATGATAGTGTATTCATGTTGTAATTCTGAGGAAACAATGCTGGACATTTATATTGATCACAACTTCTATATATCATAACTGATCTCATCAGACTAATTTATCTTACAATCCTTGCTTCATAAAGGGATAGAAGGTGCATGTTAATTCAAATTCAAAACATTCGTTTACATACTAAAAACCAAAGATCTGCGAAGGCATGGCTCAATCAAATGTCACACAAAGCCACACTTGCTTTTTGTTTTTTACAAAAAAATGTAGGCCAGATTTGGTTAGGAATGTTTCTAGATTTTGGGCAGGTACATTTGGTTCCATTTTTATGGTGAGTGTTATCGTTTAAAATTTAGAGAAGGTTTTATTTGTGTTTGTATTTATATATTTATGTTTATTATTTGTCATATATTTATTCGATTTTGAGGTCCAAGACTTAACTAAAGCGAAGGGGGATCAGCTAGACTGCTAGTTTAGCAATTAGGCCCTGTGCCCATGAACCATGTGAACTTGTTCTTGTGCTCCCACTGGGCACGTCATTCAAGCTCGATCAGCTCATACAGCAAATTAGTATTCGATGAATCCAATTTTTAATTCTTTTCATGTTATGCTATGTCCACAATCACAAATATTGCCTTATGATTATTATTTTCAATGTTAATAACTTTAATGTGTAATTATTGTTTGCGCAACATGATAGCTAGGGAGGTCAATATCAGTAGAATTATTGGTCATGTTATGCTGGTTTTTTGTTAATCCTTGTTATTCATTCTTGACCTCAAATAGCAATCTGGTGACATTCGGGTAAGACCAGGAGGAATAATGAGAAGGCCTGTTAAGATTTTGTTTGGTTAATATGAAATAAATGAAAATTTTATGAAATCATAATAAATAATAATTCATGACAAAAGTATTTTATTGTAAAATACAAATTATAAGATTTTCATTAAGTGGCCCTTGAGATTTTCATCACATAAATTTTTCATATAAAAAATACAAGGAAAGGGGAAATTTTTGTGCTAAAGGATTTTACATTTATATTCACATCATCACTCGCTCTCTATAAATTATAACTAAAAAATATTATATGTTTTACATCTTTTCATGATCAAGAAAACTTAGTATCATGGTCAAGGTGATCTTTATCTAGAATAAAAGTTATTTAGAAAAGTCATCAATTATCCCGGACATGTTTATTGGTATACGTGGACTCACAATTTAACATATGTTTATATGATGTACTTTATAAAGGTCTAATTAAACAAGGCATGCATTATAGCCCTGTTTACTCCATAGTTTCCAAACTCAGAACTTAGACTAGATTAGAGTCTCAATCAATTTGGAACCGTTTATATTAAAATTTTAATTATGTAAATAAATAATTGTATGAAATTTATATATATTGATCTTTTGACATTTGAAATTGATGAGTATATTATTTACATTACTTGAACATATTAATTTAGTTAATCTAAAAGAAAATTAATATATTTTAATAATTTTTTCAAATTAACTCGAGGAGTTAATTATAAAATCAGTTAGTATGTAATTATCTATGGAGTTTGATTTCACAAGCTACAAAGTGGAATCAACTCTGGCAGTTTTTAGATTCAAAAAACAGTTTTAAAACTATGGTTTACTCTAATCAACATTTAATATTGTTGACTTCTGTTGACCGTATAAGTGGCTTTGCCATTCAAGTTATAAAAGCTTTATCAACATCTTAACATATAACTTTGTTTTAACTAACACAAGAAATATCTTTTCATCATCTACGAGTCATGTCACCGTAAGTATGTTTTAATTAGTTTATAACGGGTTGCTTAGATGCGCAATGCGTAGTTAAAATTATAATGATTGATCTATTAAAAAATATTGTAACTTATATGAAACAAATATTAATGAATGTACACATGAATAGTTGTACATTATGAAAAGCTCTATAATATTATACAAATTAATAATTCAAAATATAGTAAATGCCTCAATTTGTACTTTTACATAAAGAATAATTATTACACATTGTAAAATTCTACGTCACAATAAATAAGTCAATAAAGAATTTCATATTTTCATTTTGGTTTTTTATTCTCTCCCTCTTTATTAGAAACTTTTTGTAATAACTCAACACAAGTATAATATAATGGGCTTAAATTGTCCCCTTAAAAATTGATTAACCAAGTTGGAGATTAATAAGCACATTTTTCACTAATATACTGGATCTTATCATAAGAAGTATTTGATGTGAGCCAATGATAGTTAGATTAGAGATGATTCAACAGACACCAGATGTAGTTATGCAGATCAAAGAGAGGATGAGGTCAGCTGAGGACCGACAAAGAAGTTACGCTGATCAATGCCAACGTGAGGTTCACTTCATGGTCGGAGAACATGTCATTCTAAAAGTTTTACCAACCAAAGAAACATGAGGTTTGGTATGCATGGAAGCTTAGCCCATGGTACATAGGGCCATTCGATGTTCTAGAACGTGTAGGTCAGGTGGCCTATCACCTTGCACTACTGCCTCACCTATCAGTTGTACACCTAGTGTTCCACATGTCCTTATTGAAGAAGTACCACCCATATAACTCCCACATTATCAGGTTCTAAGAGATAAAGCTTTGTCTTGACTTGACGTATCCAGAGGATGCAACAAGGATTGTTCCTCGTAAGTGAAGACCCTCAGACATAAGCAGGTTCCCTTAGTACGAGTGCAGTGGAATCGATGAGGAGTTGGAGAATCTACATGGGAGCATGAGAACGAGATCAAGAGGATGTATCCTGAGTTTTTCCAGCAGCCAGCTTCTAGTCTCGATTACTGCTTGAAGTATTACGTTTGATGCCTCCTTGATTTAAAATTTTGGGGACAAAATTATTATAACGAGGGAAGGTTGTAAAACCAGCAACTCGAGTTATATTTTAAAGTCGTTAGCCGGTCAGTTTGACTATGGTCTGAGTTGGTTCAGCTTTCAGAACACGTGCGTAAGGCCTAGGCTTACTGTATGCACGTACTATGAGGGTTCGTGTATACTCAAGTATTCGATGATAGCGTCAGATATGCATCAGCAGACTAAGTTATCAGTAGATATAAGAGTATACAATTGATGATTTTACTTTTTATTCATTTTGTGACCAAAGAATTATTTTAGGCCGAATAATGCATTAGGACACGTTAGATCGTATTCGGGTGGGTTATTAGTTATAGGGCATGTCATTTGGATGTCTTGGTGTTTGTTTTATTTTATGGGATTTTTCCAATTTTTTAGATTTGTTTTGGGATTTATTACGAGTTAGTTATTATTTTTGACTCGAGCCGGAGTAGAGTCAAGTTTTATTTATGAAATTGCCACCAACCACCCCAATTGTTTTCTTCCCCCAAACCCTCAACAACCACTATTGTCGCCTCCTGTGCCTGTCGTCGACACCACCTACTACTGCCGCCCCACTGCCAATCAATGCTGCCCAACCCCGTCGTCCCATCACAATATCATCCAGACCACCCTGGCCAATGTCCAGCCGCCGCAACGTTGGAATCGCCCCACGATTGTACCTCCGCTGTAACACCCCGTTTCGGCTCACCCGTGAACTCGACCAGGAAATGTCACCGCAGACCGAACCGTTCGCTAATCTACTGGAGCTCGGTTAAGCCGGCCCGGATCTGCCCTCGGTGTCTCAAGATGGAGATGCAAACATGAAATGCATGGATGGGGTGCGTGGGTTCTAACGTAGTCCTACATGCATGCTATGATGTGCAAGCAAAACAAAACCATGCAACGGCAAGAAAATTTTAATTAAAAATTATCCACAACTAAGGGTATATAAATATTTTATCAAAATACGATAAAACATGATAATCTACTGTAGCATTCATCATTATCTCTTTCGTTTCAATTGAACCGAGCCTGAACTCCAAACTCACTACTCATTCACATTTATCCATTCATTTCATATCAAACAATTTATCTAAACAAACACATCAAAATTATCATTTACATAGCAATAACACACCGTCATTATAGATTACACGTGGCAGGTACATGTGTGCGCGGTTCCGTGCTGCTCCTCCGCAGTCCTGACAGCTTTCATCCCTCGCATTTCTCACCTACATATATATAGAAAAACCGTCAGTAACGAGTGTTACCGGCCCGGAAAAATAACTAATATCAATCTGGCACAGGAGAGCAAACTCTCCTATTGAATGAAAACCATATACTTCCTCAAGAACTCTCATCAGGGCACATACGGGAGCCGTCACCCTCGGGTCGACAGCGTCCCCTATCTTTCACATTCTCATGCCTCGGCCATTTCTCTATCGCTTCTCGCATCAAATCTCATTCCTTTCCGCCCTCTGCACCTTCCATATTACTCCTGGCCTTGAGCACGAAGGTCGAGTACTCTCAGGCAGTCGCCTTCAGTACCCTTTGAAACCACAAGTCTAGACATGCGCTGCAATGCAGTACCCGTGAACCTCCACACTTCTCCGGGTTTGAGGAACTCAAAGGTGGAGTTGTCAGGATCCTCGGGAATGAAACGGCCCGCACACCATTCCAGAGCCCATTATCGACACACACGTGCCCGCTCGCGTAGCACGGTAGTCGGATTTCCCTCATTCAATCTCTCACGAAAATATGAAAACTATACATATATAAAGGTCTGGGTTGGGATTTATACAATAGGCCCGAAGGCAACGTGAGCTGGATCTGAAGTTCGAAAACAAACTCGAGGGATTTCATCCTCGAGGGTTATTAATTCATAAAAATTGTTGGTTAAATGGCCCGAGTTAAGTGGGATCCGATAAAACGCCACTTAACTCGTCCTGAACATGATAAACCAAATACACAAGAGAGTAGCGTAAATCAGAGAACGAGTCCTAAACGGACCTGGTAGAAGCTCCAAACGGGTCCACGCGCCTAGGCGGCGAGCTCCTACACCGTACCTACACAATCAAGCTAAAAACTAACGCCCGCATGATGAATTACACATCTTATAGCATGCACACATAATCAACACAATCACTCATCAATCAACGCACATTAACCTATATCAATTCTAACAAGTCTACTTAGGCTAATTTGCATTAGATCATGATCATTACCTAGTTACCCTAATTTGTTTCTTAGCCTCCATTTTTAACACCACTCAATCAAACAAATTTCATATTTTATCCTTAATCAAATCTACATTTATATATATTATTATAACATACAATTCACCAATCCGAAAATCGGCGACGGCTAAGGTTTCTGTTTCGTGGCTCGAAACTCGAATTCGGCACCTAGCGGCGTCCGAAGTCCGATTAGATTGGACCAGGTGCATTCGGCGGATGATCCGGCTAATTTCCCACGAATCCAATTTTCCGGCAATTCCGGCGGTTTTCCGGCGGATTCGGCAATTTTCCGGCGGATTCCGGCAGTTTTCCGGCAATGATTCGGGACGAGGTAATCAGGGGGTCTATCGGCACCAGCTCGACGAGCTTGGTCCAATGGCGGTGTCAAACAAAGCAGCCAGGGCGGCGATGGCCGTCGGCGGTGGCGGTGTGCTCCGATTGGGGCTGCGGCTGGCCTCGACGGCACTCGGGATGGTGGGGAAATGTCGCCGACGGCGAGGGGGTGGTCGTCGGGGTCATGCGGCGACGGCGCGGCCCGGACTGCGGCAGAATCAGACTCGAAGTGGCGACGGCCGAGGCGGCCTCGTGGAGTCGCGGCGGCGCGCTGGCAGGCAATCGCTCGCCTGGGTTGGTCGTGGCGACACAGCGACGGCGCGACAAGGCGGGGCGGCGTCGATCGGCGGCGGCGGCAGCACACAACAGTGGCGGCAAGGGTTTGGGTGAAGAAGGGTCAGGAGGGAGAAAAATACCCTCAATGGCAGTTTCGTAATTAAGTATTGACTCGATTCCTACTCGAGTCAAAATAATAACTAGTTCATAATAAATTCTAAAAAAATCTAGAAAAATATGGAAAAATTCCATAAAATAAAACAAACACAACAACATCCAAATGGCATGCTCTATAACTAATAACCTACCCGAATATAATCCAACACGTCCTAACGCGTTATTTGGCCTAAAACTATTTCTCCGATCAAACATATAAAAAGAAAAAACAAATACTACATACTTTCATATATTCTGATAACTCATTTCTCACCATCTTCTCGATGTTATCATCATATATTCAGGTACACCTGACTCTCATCGCTCATAACTCACGGCTGGTCTCGACTCAGCACGTTGTTCATGAAACTGACTCGACTCGAACCAACGGTCGAACTGACTGGTTCGGTAACGTAAAACCCTGACTCGAGTCACGGGTTTTACATCCGCACTAGTCACGATTCCACCACTATCCAAGTCGCTCTACCACCGCCATGAAGCCGACAACCCTCCCGTCGATCTCCCTGATGTTTCCCCCTACCTAGCATCGTCGCCGAGGCCAGCCATGGGCCCGATCAGAGCGACCGATCGACCCAACAAAACTTGACGCCACCGCCGACGGTTATCGCCGCCACGGCTGCCCTTGCCGTCACCACCATTGGGTCGAACTCGCCGAGCTGATGCTGACCCTTACCCCATTGCCCCACCGAAAGAGTCGCCGAAAAATTGGATTCACCAAACTTCATCGAAAATCACCTTATCTTCCACTGAATCCATCTGGTCGAACCCAATTGAACTTCGGATACCATAGGGTGCCGAATTTGAGCCTGAACCATGCAACAAAACCCTAGTTGTTGCTAATTGCAACGATGCCTGAGGTATAATTTATTTTAATTTAATTATTTAAAAGTAATGATTATTAGTACAACATGATAGGGTGTTAGGATTGAATGATTGATGTGTTAGATATTTTTATGTTAATAAAAATATGAATATATGTGAATGTGTGATATTAAAATGAATGCTAAGGAATTAATTAGATAGATTAAATAAGTACTGTAACCTAATGCAACGTAGAGTAGGAAAACTTATACTGATTATTATTGATATGTGTTGATTGACGCATGGTTGATGTGAGTATGCTATAGGATATATGTATGCATCATGAGAGGACATTAGTATTTAGTTTGATGTGTAAGTATGGAGTAGGAGCTTACGCCTAAGCACGTGGACACGCTTGAAACTTCTACCAGGTCCATTAGGACACGCTTCTCAGATTTTATTGAACCATTCTGTCGGTGATTTGATTTCTAGATCATCGGACGTATTAGGTGGATGATTTATCGGACCCCACCTAACACAGGTCATCTAGTCGATTATTCTTTGAAATTAATAACCCTCGATTATGAGATCTCTCGAGTTTACTTTTGAAAATAAAATTCACATCAAGTTGCCTTTGGGTCTATTATAATAAATTCCATCTCAGCCTTATAAATAATTTTCATCAATTTTTCAGCGAGACAAGAGAAGGTGAATCGACTCGCACATACCACAAGTGGGTGCACATGTCAATCAAAACAGGCTGTAGATTACAGGTACTATTAAGTACGTAGTGTGTCCAGACTTATGGTTCAAAGAGTATTGAAAGCGCATGCTTGAGAATACTCAGCCTACGTACTCAAGGCCAGGAGAAATATGGAGGATCGCAGAGGGCATAGGACACAGGTTTCCCAAGAAAGGAATTAGAAAAGTGTTGTCGAAAGTGGCACAATACTAATTATATCGGGACGTTGTTGAGTCTGCTACTCAATGGCTCTTCTATAGTTGCCCTTATAAGAGTTCTAAAGAAGATATATGATTGTTTGTTTTTCATGAGGGTTAGCTCTCATGTTTCAATTTGATGTTAATTATTTCTAGACTAGTAACATTCGTTACTACGATTTCTTATTATATATTGTAATATATGGTGTCGCGTCGAACATTTTGCATATGATGTGATGTGGTTTGAATAATATTGTGGATATATATATTTGTGTATATGTGAATGTGTTTGTGAGGCTCGTATTCCATGATAAAAATGTTTGAACTTGTTTTAGAAATATTCTGGAAATGTTTTGGGAAATATTCTAAATGTTCAAGATAATTTGCTATGCTAAGATGAAAATGAACCAAATATAATGTGCATGATTTGTAGGTAGGGCGAGACCCTATTTGCGACATGTATTGATGCTTTGAATCTTATTTTGGTGAAAATTATTTTTTTATTTTAACAGGTCGTCCCCTCATTCCACTTTTAGGGGAGATTTTGTCTGTTTCATTCCATAATTTTGCGTGAATTTTGTTTGCTATTTTAATTATTTTTGGTGTGATAATCATCATGATATTCTCGTAGCATTCTACTAGGGTTTTGCATCTCATTCATACATTATTTGCGCATTAGCTCTATACTCCATCTTAAGACGTTGAAAAGGTTATATCATAGCCGTTTAGGTTTTTGGGGTCAACCAAATTAATCGGTTTACGAGTAATTAGATCTATTATAACAGTTCCAGTCTGCGTGGAGAGTGAACCTGATTGGGTGTTACACACCCCCACTTATATTTTATATTTACTCATTTCAATATATTGTACATATCGCATCTTGTCATCTAGGCATCTTAACATGTGTTTTACTATGTTATAATATAATAATAACTAGATGCATATGTACCTAAGCGTTGCACAAGCTAAGTATACAACTTATTAAGTACCGTCATAATATTGTTGTATTTTATTTCAAATTAAACTTTTGAAAGTAATTTATAAATACAAAATTCTACTTTGGAATTCTTACCTATGTTAAAATGCAGATGTATTTGTTTTAAAAATTGATAATTCTAATTAATCTACTACTTTTGCTTGAACTAAATGTCTTTTATTTATTTATATCTACTTATTAAGTACCGTCATAATATTGTTGTATTTTATTTCAAATTAAACTTTTGAAAGTAATTTAGAAATACAAAATTCTACTTTGGAATTCTTACCTATGTTAAAATACAGATGTATTTGTTTTAAAAATTGATAATTCTAATTAATCTACTACTTTTGCTTGAACTAAATGTCTTTTATTTATTTATATCTACTTAATTGGTGGTTTTAAATTATTTTTAGTTATTTTTAAGAATCAGATTCAAGTTACTTATTTTCTTTTATTAGTACCGAAATGGTTGAGAATTATATTTTTTATGTAATTAAAAAGGGTAAAATTGTAGAATAATAAAAGGCGCATAGACTTCTTAATAAAAAGGTTAAAATTATAGAATAATAGCATATATGGGCTTTCCTAAGAATGAAGGGTATTATAAAATAATAATAAGAGGTATCTGTCAAATTTAGGCAAATTAATAAGGGACATGTGAAAATAAAAGACGTGGTGAACAAAGGTGAATTTTCCTTTGTTATTGAATAGATTTAGTATACTATCAATCAAAGCTAACAGCTGATCGATGGCTTTGACGGGATCTTTGCAAAGATGTATACAAAACTCGCACTGCAAGAAAACTTGGCTTCAATTACGAAAAAATTTTACATAAAGACAATTTTTGTAACAAGATTCCCAGTCACTTAACTAAAAGTTGCAATCTCAAAAAAATTATCCCAAAATTTATGTTAATTTGCCTTTAGTACCTGTCATTAATATTGTAAATAGTCTCGCATCTATAATAGACATGAAGTTGGCAACTTTATAAATACTAAGACTTAGGGTTGCCTAAGTGGCTAAGTAATAATTTTGGATACCGTCAACTAATGGGCTCAAACACTACGTTGCGTCAAAAAAATAAAAAGCTTGATTACCAGTGTTTGTTAAAGCCGTTAAAGCCCAGAAGTAGTCAGCCTGATAATGATGCAAATGTTTATTAAAAGCTTAAAAGTGGTTGTTAAAGCCCAAAAGTGGAAAGCCTATAATAATGTGAATGTTTAATCAGGCCCAAAAGTGGCAAGCATGATAATGATGCCAATATTTATTGAAGTTCAAAATTAGCAAGCCTAAAGGAGGCAAGAAGACCTGCTTGGGCCTTAAGCGCCAACTTATTAAGTCATTTAAGCCCCTAAATGTAGAGGAGTGTTGAAAATAATTCCATATCCATAACAAATATAAGAGTTAGACCTTGATAAATACTAAAAATGGAGGTTCCCTAAGTAGCTATCTAGTTATTTAGTTATTTTGAGGAAGGCCTAAATCTTCTTAATTAATGTCTTAGTGATACTAGTCATTATTCAAATAAGCTTGACATAATTTATCTTGATCTCGTGTTGGTTACTTTAGAGTTTAAATAAATGCTCAATTTAAAATTGACAGCTTGAAATTTTTAACAAACAAAGTTTAAGTAAATGAATGTTCAATTCAGCTCAAAAGTTGAGCTCAATGTATTCAAAATTGGTAAAACATTTTGCTCAATTCAAAACTGTTGACCTAATGAATATCTCATCGTTACCTATATATTGATAGCTTTATACCTTTAGATCCTATTTATTTAATCTAAAAGAACACCTGTTTTGCTCATGATCGAAGATATTTAAATTAAAAAATGGAATTGAACATGGTGGAAACTTGTTGAATCAAAATCGAATCGAACCCCATTACTTGAAATATGCTTACAACCCACGATCAGCTTGGCTAGCAAAATTATTCCTTTTCATAAAAATAAGTTTAAGTTCATTAATATGAAAATAAGCTAAACACGAAAAAATTAACCAAACCCTGGACTCAACTCGGATTTCTTTGACATACAAAAATCAAATGAAATCCCAATGAAGCTGGGCATCAGACCTAAATTAGGGGGAAGCATCAAAGATAGCAATAGCAAATAAAGGTAAAAGAAAGAGAGTGGCCAACAATAGGGGAGGAAGGGAGTGTGTGGGGTCGATGTGAATGTCCAATAAAAGGGTTGTCACATCGGCACGTGGTTCCTCTTTCCTCCTCCCCCTTCTCTCATTAAAAACCCTTCCACCAATCCCCTGTAAAGACATCTCATCCTCTCCTCTCTCTCTCTCACCGCCTCCCTCTCGCTCTCTACCACTTTCCTCGGTTTAACCTCCCTCCCCCTCCCTCACCACAACTGTTGCAAGCTGTCCCTCTTCGCCCCCCCCCCCAATCATGTGACTCCCTACCCGAGCTCCGGCGACCTCAAATCTTAAAAATGGGTTGCCAAGTTGTTTCAAGCGATGACTTTGTTAGTTTAAAGCGATGACTTTGTTTTTTACCTCTGTCTCAAAGAAGTGATGAACTGATTGGTGCAAAGACTTTGGTGTTCATTATGAATTTGAATTAGCTTGTTCATCAATCACGTACATTGTAATTTAGGGGTGAATTTGATTGTTGGGAGCGGTTTATTTGAGTGGTGGAATGACACAATTGCCTCCCAAGGCGCCGACGATGGCGCCTAATTGGCCGGCGGTGACGGCGGTGCAGCAGCAGAACATGTGGGTGGACGAGTTTCTGGAGTTCTCGTCGGCGAAGCGGAGCGCCCACCGTCGGTCGGCGAACGACTCCGTCGCCTTCTTGGAGGTGCCTATTGCCGCCGCCGACGATCGCCGGAGCTCGTCCTCGGCCCACGCGTTCGACCGCCTCGACGACGAGCAGCTCATGTCCATGTTCTCCGACGACATTGCCGCCACCGCCGCCTCCGCTTCGACTTTGCCGGCGACGTCTTCCAACACCTCCTCCCCCTCCGATCACAACAGCGTTAACGACGAAAAGCCGGCGCGGCCGTCCCCCGACCAGCAGCAGCAGCAGCAGCGGGCAGACGGTGAGGTGGAGAGCTCGTGCAAGTCCGAGACGCCGGCGTCGCCGACGCCGACAACTGCCACCGTCGACCCCGTTATAGACCCCAAGAGAGTCAAAAGGCGAGTCGTGCTTACATTCCCACACTCTATTACCATTAAACCGAGTTTAGCATGAGAATTCTCACAATCTCTATCAAAAATCCGATTTGGGTCGTTTAGGATCTTAGCAAATAGGCAGTCTGCGCAGAGATCAAGGATCAGGAAGTTGCAGTACATATCGGAGCTTGAAAGAAGTGTTACCTCGTTGCAGGTCTGCATGCATATTGATTAATTTTGAAGCACGAGCTAATTAATGTGTCTAATCAAAATCATTTCATATTTATATATTTATTCATATGATTTATCTTTAATTGGTTTGATGTTCTTATTTTTCGATGGTTGGAAGAACGAAGTGTCAGCACTATCTCCAAGAGTGGCATTCTTGGATCACCAACGCTTGGTCCTTAACGTGGATAACAGTGCTCTTAAGCAAAGAATTGCAGCTCTTGCACAGGACAAGATCTTCAAGGATGGTAATTACTTGATCTTCATGCATGCTCAAATCTCTACCGATACAAATATACATGCGTGTCATCTCTTATATTTAATTCTACGCTAAGTATTTACATGACTACGACCTTACGTTCCACTTCAATTGCACTTGATAACAAGTGTTCTATTCGATATGTGTCATACAATTTACAGTAGCATTAAGAATGTCTAAACGATCACGATCAGCGTTAAGCATGCTTGAAGATGGTCATTTCTGATTTACTACTGTGAGTGTATCGTGTGGGTGTCAGACATTAAAGGACAATGTCACATTTATGATCATATAATTTTTTGTACTAATCCGACACTATTTTCTATACACTCCTTTAGTCATCTTCCATGCGGTTCAAAGGTTTATGGTCTATGAACAACACTGCATTAGCAATTAGTTTCATTGGCGAGAACCAGTTCTCATGGTGGCTACGTTGAACATTGTCACAAACGCAGCTCACCATGAGGCGCTAAAGAAGGAAATTGAGAGACTAAGACAAGTATACCACCATCAGAACCTCAAGAAACTGGAGGACACCCAACAACAGCAGCACCAGCAACAACAGCCTGAGCAGACACAAATATGCACAGATGGAGATGAGCTGCTTGACTAAGCTGGTGGGATTGGTGGAAGAAAGGAGGCACACAGGCAAGGGGACCCAGACTTTGGCCTTTAATATTCCCACTAACATGCATCGCCATGTGATATGTTTCTTCTACTTGGTTATATTTGAAGGGGCCTACAGTTCGTAGCAATATTTGAGGGGAAGAATGTGAGGGAAGGATGTGTGGAAGTGTTTCATTTGTAGTTTTTGAAGTAACTTTTGGAGCGTGAGGGGGCTTGGAATGTAGCTGTGGGGACTCCGATATTTTGGGATTTGCAAATATGGGTGCTCCTCAAGATGGGTTTGATGGGTTTTCTTCAATTTTTTTATTAGATTTGTGGCATTTTATTGGTCGTTTCTTTCTTATTTCTTTTCTTGTTGAGGGGCGGATATAAGGGAGGAGGTTGTCATGTTCCATGTCTGCTTCTTATTAACTTTCTTGATGTAGTCTTTCCGGACAATAATATCGTGTCGAGTTGTTTTTCATGGATAGAAATAACAAAATATGACTCTCATGTTCATGAATATATCTCATACTATATATATATCATAATTTTGTATAATATCATATATAACTCTTACTAACAATGTGCTCATAAAAAGTAAGAGATTCAAATCCAACCAAGATACAACAAAAAAAAGAATTATTATGATCTATTTCTTCATTCAACAAGAATTTATCTTTAAATTAGAGTTTATTAATAAGATATCAACTCATTATATTTTATTTAATTATTCAACGGGGGTCTACTAATAAAATTATTCTATTTATAGCATATGCCATTCAAGGTATGCCATTTTTACTAGTTAGTTATTATGTGTTTTTTAAGATTTTTTGTGTTGCTTTATCAATTATAATGTTATATATGAACTATAACCCCAATTTGGAGAGCATGAAATGGGTCCTATTATTTAAAATTTACATAGATAAAAGTAAAAATAAAGAATTTATTTAATACTTTTAACATTTTCATCTTAATCTTCAAAATAATTGAAGTTAGATAATTTTAAAATATTTTCAAATAGTGTACTTTTATAAAGAAGATCCTATCGATGTATAAATAAGATAAAAACTTATGAAGTCAGTGGACACACTAACTTCAAATATAAAAGGTTACCTTCCCATACATATATATAGACATTATCGTCTTGGACACACTAAAAGAGATTCATATTTGAGGTGTAGCTCTACATAGGTACGATCATGTGTTCTTCATCTTAATTTTTCTCTGTTTTATTATATAATAATAACAAAAGGAAAACCCAGCATAATTGGTCACCTGCCCTTCATTAACTCACTAGGATTCATCAAGTCTTATAATTTTACCCTTGTATAGAAAAATATTAACTAAAAGTAGAATTGAGAAATCTAATTCAACTATAATAAGACATTGAAAAAAAATATATGATCAGCATAGAAAGATTTGATTGCTCAAACAAGAAAAGATTGTACACACTAATTTACTAGGATCACATTCCATGTTATTTTAGATCTTAATAACTTGAAATTATTTACATAATAGTTGGTCAAAAAACTAATAATTATTAAAGAACCACGTGTCTATGAAATTTATTTTTTCTACAACAAATGAGTTATGATATGTCAAAATCCCAACCTTACTCATTTAAGAAAGTCGGGGATCTGGTTGATTATGTTCACGATTTAAAAGATAAATCAAATGGCGTTATCAAGTCTTGTTAAAAATAATTAAAAAAATGATAATGAAAGAGAAAATAGAAATATCAATGACTGTCCATAAAATTTAGATTATAATTGATCTTCCAAAAGAGGTAGCACCATAGATAATGAATGAGTTTTACACTTTATTCATGGGTGTCCGATTGTGCGATCTATTTATGACATAAACAAGTTATTACAAAGAAATAATATCGTACTCTTATTAATAATAGAGAAACTTAATATTAGTTTGGATTAAAAGTAAAAGAATCAACCAATTAAAATATAAGAAAGATCTTTAAAATAAAATAAAAATGTCTCATGTAGAGGGTTATAGGTTCAAACATCGTTAATATTTATTTTTTAAAAATAATAATAAAAATACCTTTCAGGATAGAAGGTCACGTGGTTTGAATCTAGTTTACTTTAATTTTTAATTTCTTACTAGCAGGAGTCGGTTTAATTGTTTTAAAAAATATATAATAAAAAACTAAATAATGATAATTCATCTTTTCATTTAAATGGAATATATCTTTAAAATTGATCATAATTTATATTTTAAATATTAAATTATTATAGTCTATCTCATTATCAAATAAGAGTTTATATTTCAAATTAAAATTTATCCGATATTGGTCGTGCATGACGTGATATCTTTGCTTAGTTAGGCTTAAGGTCTTCTAGTTAATATTATCTTTAAGATACAGCGAGTCAGTAAAGATGCATGAATAATAATACCCATTAATTACTAAAATTTTAAAATTACCATCAACGGTATTTAATGATTTAGTAATAACTAATTTGGTCTTATAACCATATTAACTACAATACCTGACACCAGATTACCACTCAATTACAAATACAAGCCATCACGTGCGCGTAGTGTTGAGTGGAAAATTTAAATAGCAACCATGATTTGTTAATGAAATATTATTTGCAACGTACGACGTTGAGATGTTGTAATTTGAGATCTGGACACTCATCCACCCCTCGTGGAACAAAGCCCATTTGTCATGGGCCTTTCTCTGACAAATGGGCCAAAGAAATGGGAAGCCGGCAAATGGAAAGCCAATAACAAAATCTCAAAAAATAAATAAATTTTATATATATACATACACACGAAAGTCTAGTAAGCAACTTATATATTTATTTACCATGAGATAGACCTGTAGATACATATTCCATATCTCGAAGTCTATTTAACAATAATAGATTATATATATATATATATATACATACATATATAAGAGGTGCTAAGACGAGCAACAACTCATATAATAAATATATGCCTCAATGATTTGCGTCATCTGAAACAGATTAGACTGTGTACAAAAATATAAATTGTGCCAAGGTTGTCATCAACCAGCCAGACGAAGCTAGGCAACTCGACCCTACCACCCTCCGGTCAAATGTGGTCAAAGGACAGCCCAATCGCTGTGCGCAAGGTTACATCTGGCCACATGACCAGATTGAGCCAAGGGACAACCAAGTCTAGCCGGATTTGACCGTGTGGCCTTGGGCAGCTTAACCCAGATGCCTTCTAGTCGTCAGCTAAAAACCGTTGTCAATAATCAGTGACAAAAGAGGGAGTGGTGACGGGTGGGAAGAAGTTGGGTATATTTGTTTTTTTATAAAATGAGAGTTAATTTCAATTGTCATTATAATTGGACGGTCCATAATCAATTAGAGTTTATATTTGCCATGATCATGTAAAATCCTATGTAAAAAGTATTTATACATTTTTTATATAATTTTTTCGGTCAAGCCATCGATTGTTACTGTGTAGGCGGTGGGTGGCTAAGGTCGTGGGTGAATGGGTGGGTAGCCGGTGAGGTGGCCAAGGACGATATCAAGGTGGGGGATTACGCAGTATCGATGGGCCGTCATGGGGGCGGGCTTTGGGGCAACAACGTGGAATGGTCCTTGAGGTGGTAACGTGGAGTTGGCTATGGTAGGGGTGCTAATCGAGCAAGTGAGCCGAGCTCGACTTGTGTTCGAACTCGGCTCAAATAGTTTGAAACTCGTTCGAACTCGACTCGAGATCGAACGAGTTTTGAACATATATGCTCAAGTTCGACTCGAATATCTTTTATGTGTTTGAGTTCGACTCGAGCTCGAATACACTTAAACTATTTAATTTTCCCGAGCTCGAACACAACTCGTTCGTGAACTCGAAACCGGCTCGATTAAAAGTCAAAAGTACCTCACTTAAAAAAATGTTATCAATGTGGATTGAACCCACAACCTTGATGTCATCAACTTGAATACTTACCATCTCAACTATCTCACTTCTTTGTTATTATATTGTATATATATATATATATATATAATATAATATAAAAATTATATTATTATATTATTTTATCGAGTCGAGCTACGAGTCGAGTTCGAGTCGAATTCGAGTTATAACCGAGTCGAGTCGAGTCGAACACGACCTTGCTCAAGCTCGGCTCGTAAGATTCGAGTTCGAGCTCGAGTATTTAAATGTCGAGTTTCGAGTCGAGTCAAGCCGAGCCGAACGCTAAATATTCACGAGCTAGCTTGCTCAATTATCAACCCTAGCTATGGGGAGGAGGTGGGTAGGGGCGGCTGTGCCAACAGGTGCTCCGTCGGAGGAAGTGAGGGGCTGCTGCGCCAATGGGCAGTGAGTTGGAGGATGCATACTGCCCGTTGGACTGCACCCCGTCCCGCCCCAAGCGCCCCTCACACATGGCCGCGCACGGGGGAATGAAATATAGCCTTATAATTTTACCTTTTTGGTAGAAAAATATCAATTAAAGGTAGAATAAAGAAATTTAATTCAAATCTAATAAGACCTTTAAAAAATAAATATGAACGTCATAAAAAGATTTAATTACTCATATAGGAAAAGATTTGAAGTCGATCGAGCATGCTTACTAATGACAGAGCATCATTCAAATTGACAACAAACAAGTAATTGTTCTTGTAAAATATTTAGTCTATCATGAGCGGAGCAAGTGCATAGATATAAGATATCACTATATATGAGAACATTTCAATAATAGGAGGTGAAATCCTAATATATATGTCAAATCTCAAGAACAAGTGAATGATACAGTCCTCTTTATGTGATACTGTTTATTAATTTAAGCTCCTTTTTCAAATTATATTCTCCTTTTAGCTAGTTCCTCTACCACAACCTTCAAACCTTCCACCCCTTAACCTCAACAATAATCCTCTTCTTTTGTTTCTCCCAAGTTAACCCTCATCATAAGTTAAAGAACTAAGAATTACTATCTATATATTATTTTAAATTAGTCAAGTTCCAATATTCAAACACTGACTAAATTCAAGAGACAAAGAAATGAAGTCGTTCAATACCTCCAGAAAAAATTATCCAATTAAAAACTAAAGCTCTAGCCCCTTCCTTTTGAAGGTCTTAGAAAATATTTTATTGATTAAATACTACGAGAAAATATACTTATCCTTTGCCAATATTCTTCATCTCGGGAAAATATATTGTAGCTTTGAATATTGTATGCAAATCTTTCAACTTATGACCGGACCATTCATCAAATTAATATAGACAAACACATGCTTATCACTTCTAATCAAGCTTCTCCATGTAGTAATTAGTATACATATCAATTGTGTTGTATGTAGAGTGTATAAATTGTACACAACCAGCTGCAGTTGTCTAGTTAGTCATTGCTTTCTGTGAGGACATTACTTCTGTGATCAACCCGTGACATCGTCCCTCCATTTACAGCATCAAAAGTGCATTTGTGATAGATGATAGAAAACCCACAAAAACTCAGTTGTGGATATATTATCATCAACAAGTTATCCAAAAACTGAGTTATATACAACTAAAAACAGTTGTGCTACCAGATATATAATATTACCAAAGGCATACCATCCATCCATACCAATTATAAGCACACAATTGTCAGCTCCAAATGCAGCATCAAACTGAGTAGCTACTGGAACATGGTATTTTGCAAATGACCATTCAGAGCTAAATTATCTTGGCAGGGCCGCTGGTTTTCATTCAAAGAAAATGGTATTAATCTACTGCAAAAATATTATATATGACAGTATATACCATGTGATGAGATGCTACCTTTCATGAAAGAAAACGAGAAGTTTTGGCGATTGTTCTTCATCGTTGATTTGTGAAGACCATCTGATTTATTAGCCTTCCCTCCATCACTGGATGGGTGCTTATCTTGGTTTTCAAGGCTAAATACATGTATAGTCCCTTTAGAACTTGAGACCAATAGCCATTTGACGTCGTGAGACAAATCTATGCTGTGGATATTTGTCTTATCTGTTCCTCTTCGTACCCATTGCAAAACAATATAAAAAGACATCTTTATGGCCAAATAATAGTTTGTGTAAGTCTGCATATTGGTGGTGGTAATTACTCAACTTCATTTTTACCTTCTACTTTTGAAATGACAAAATTAAGAAGCATTATGAAAATCATGGAGCATGCATAGAAATTAAAGGCTCAATTTTTATTATAATCACCCAAGTTATTTGACAGATTTAACTCTTTGCCTATCAAGAAGTTGGAAGCAAGCATTGCGATGTACTCTTTCTGGTAAAACTTAAAACACAATAAAATCTGAATTCAACATTATCCTCTACTCAAAGTAAGATTATAACATGAACCCAAATCACGTTAGTATTCCAAATGGGTAAGATTCATCTATTAATATTGATTAAATAGCTCTGTTCAAATAGTCCAAAAACCAACAAATTAAATTAACAATATTATAACTGAGCAAAAAGTTAAGAATATTCCACATCACTATTTATAACCGAGCAAAATGTATTGCAAATGTAACTAGCAGCAGCCTATTTATATTTTCTCACAGAATGACGTCATGATTCACTAATTCAAAGGCAAAAACTAGAACCAATGAGAAAACAAATTAAACAAACATGGAACAGTAATAATCACCTCTTTCAAGCAAGTTCCATCAACCGCACTGAAAACTCTAATCAGAGTACCCTTCACACTTGCACTAGCGAAAACACCACCAACCAATGCCAAACCCAATTGAGCAATCTGAGAATCATGGGCATCGACTACACATACCTCTCTTCAACACCATAACTCTTCACCATCACCTGCCTACATGACACCCCAAGCAAGCCTCGACAAAGCTCCCTCTGCTCTGCGACATACAACAAAGACCCTTCTCGTTCTCCGACGTATCTAAACCTCTCAAGAAGACGAAGTTGGGCCAATTCGTATACGCAAACCTGGTGCTTGAACACAACCACAACTCTGTCAAGCCTCAACCACACGCCTCTAACTTTGTTCGAGAATTGAATATCTCCGATGCAGCGGCTACGTTTGTCGTCCCCAGAACACAACCCCGTCGAGGAGGGATTCTGGGTTGCTTTTGCCGCCCACAAGAGCGTAGAAGTTGCACTGGAAGAGCATCTCAACGATGTGGAATTTGCGGCTCGGGAAGCAGCGATGGAAGGCACGGTGGCATGGGTCGGAGTGGAAGATTTGGAAGCCGTAGTTGGTGCCGGCGGTGAAGCAAGTGTGGTCTTGGTTCCATGAGATGGAGAGCAACTTGAGTTTTTGGTCCCATGGTTCTCGGAGGGTTTGTGCCGGCATGGATGGTGTTGTGCTTTTTGCCTTTTAATATGCGGGAAGACGGACTTCTTGTTAATATGTAATAGGTATTGATATCTATCAAGCCTAGTTAATTGCATCAATCTGTTATATATATATATATATATGGAAAAAAAGGTTGCTGTTTTCCAGCGCAGCCATCTTGGCTGTGCTGGAGAACGATCTTGGCCGTTGGATTAGCATCCAACGGCCAAGATCAAAAAAGAGGGCGGCGCCGCCGCAAGAGCGACGGCGGAGGGGCGCCCCTGATGCCCGGCCACGGCGACGGCCGGGGGGGGGGCGGCGGCGACAGGGGACGGGGCGCGGCGCGGCGGGGTGGCGGGCGGAGGCCGAGGGGGGGCGGCGTGGCGGGCGGGCGAGGGGGGCGCGGCGAGGTGGCGGGCGGGGGCCGAGGGGGGCGCGGCGAGGTGGCGGGCGGGGGCCGAGGGGGGTGCGGCGGGGTGGCGGGCGGGGGCCGAGGGGGCGCGGCGGGGTGGCGGGCGGGGGGCCGAGGGGTGGCGCGGCGGAGGCGGCGGGCGGAGGGGGGGCGCGCGGCGGGGTGGCGGGCGGGGGACCGTGTCGCACGGCGGCGGGGCGGCGGGCCGGCGGGGAAGAGGCGGGGCGGCTAGATCCGCCGCCCCGTCCCCCGCGGTTACGTCGGCCGGGGTAGCGGCGTAGGCCGGGGTGGCGGCGACGCGGCGGCCGGCGGCGGCGACGGCGGGTGGCGGTGACGCGGCGGCCGGCGGCGGCAAAAGTTTTTTTTTTTTTTTTGATGGAGAAGGGGGAAGTAGGGGGCTTGTTTCAGCCGTTGGATTTGATCCAACGGCTGAAACACTGCGGCTACAGCCCATCCTTGGCTGTGGTGCGGCCCCCGCCCTCTATACATATATGCCCACATACATATATATATATGCGGTTTAATGTTGGTGTACTGCCGGCACAGCTAACTCGGCCTGTGCTGCGGTTTGATCTGCAGCCGTTGGATTCAACCCAACGGCTGCAATCAAACCTAGTAAATAAACGAAAACAGGGAAGCGGGGGAGTCCCTGGTGCTGTTGT